>OZ026619.1:20000-80000 GCA_964020975.1 Hermodice carunculata | reverse complement strand
GTGGACACCATACAAATTAAGCTTGATAATCGATATTGCTGTTACAGACATTAAAGTCTTTTGTTGGTCTTTTTAATTACATCAGAATACTTCCTCTAAATTGTGCTCCAAGAGTAAACGTTTCTAGTGAATATAATGATCGTTTGTCAGTATTCATAAAGTAAATAAAAAGTCAGTTAACATTTGATATTAAACTGGTTAAGGAATGTGAAAAGCAGTCAAACAGTTAATAGGATTCCTCTAGGTACAGTATGTTTAAGTTTCTTATGTTTTCACAACTACAACAACTGTAGGACAACAAACATGATGTCGAATTGTTACGAACATAAAATGCCAGATCACGAGTAAATTTTCAGATATTTTGTACTCGTCATAACCTTTGTCACAGGCAACGAGCGAAATGTCCTGAGGCACGAAGTTTTCGCACTACATAAAGGTACAGCAATAAAAAGACACATGGGACAATTTTTGTCTACAATATATGCATAAAATACTGATGAACATAAAGCAGCTTCAATGTAACGATGTACAAGTTATACTTCATGCACCTTTAAACTGTTGATAAAAATCTGGATAACTGTATTAGAACCCTCGTCTGTCTCTGGTGATATATGCTTTATTTTTGCGACTAACAATAGACGTGCTTCACGTTACTTTAAGTCAAATAGAAAACGGTTAAAAATGTGTTCAACTGCAGTAATGTCACGTGCAATAAGAAAGGGTAATTCCAGGGGTACAATGCAAAAGAGAAGGAGGTAAGCTAAATGAAGACGAAATTATCCTTTCAGTTTGCCCAAGTATATTCAGTCTGGCCTTGTTAAGGTCACCCTGTTAAAATCGAAATGATTTTTATATAAATATTCAGGTTGGGGCGCGGGGCACATGTGAAATAATTTCTTACAATTGAAAGTCAATGTACCTGAATGAAGTGTAGCCAGCAGAAAGCACATTTGTACAATGATAAGAAAGACCCTTTTATAATACCAGATGGTGCTGATAATGTGGTATTTGCTAACTCTTATGTGTTCATTGACAGTCAGTCGGCCACACATGTCCAATCGAAATAAAATTTTAAAATCTAAAGCCTTTGCATAATTCACGTGTTCTTTTCCTTACGCTTCTTCCATCCCTTTCCCTGCTCTATTTGCTCCTCCTCTTCCTGCACCTCATCTTGCTTTTTAAGAGGTTGCATTTGCATTTCTTCTTCTTCTTCTTCTTCTTCTTCTTCTTCTTCTTCTTCTTCTTCTTCTTCTTCTTCTTCTTCTTCTTCTTCTTCTTCTTCTGCTTCTTCTCCTCCTCCTCCTCCTCCTCCTCCTCTCTCCTTCTTCTTCTTCTTCTTCTTCTTCTTCTTCTTCTTCTTATCATTATTATTATTATTATTATTATTATTATTATTATTATTATTATTATTATTATTATTATTATTATTATTATTATTATTAAGGGGGTGCACTTGTATTTTGGACTGGATGACCGTTCGTGGTATCCACATATTTGATGCGCATTGAAACATACACATACTTTACTAGAATTTTCCCATATGTGCCTGTGATTTCAATCATTAATTACAATAAATATGTTCGTCATTAGCTGTACTGTCGTCTCTTTTCCCTGATTTTGCCACATATTCAACATCATAGTCAATGAACCTATATATCCTCTTAGTTACATTTTCAACTCTTTAAATTAATGTTTCCGTTTGTTACATGTGTACAGATTTTGGCTTTTTTTCTACCATTTGCATGTTATGTTAAACATATCTTAAAAATCAAACAAAATTTACACTGTGCAATTTACTGCTCTGTGTATATCAGACAAGAAGATGACGCTTCTGAAAATAACAGCACAAGAAAGGAATAAAAAAAAAGACAACTTTAATACAACTGTTTGCCAAATGAGCGTTCCATGAGATACATATGTGGATAGACTGGCAATACGTGAAAGATATGGCAAATTAAGCATCTGCATATTAAGAGGTTTACACTTATATTCAATTTATGTACAAGGCATTGGAATCATTAACATTACACAAATTATTGGTAAAATTGATATTTCCATGGTATTCATCTTCCTGGAATACAATTTTTTGTCTTCTAAGTGAACATACAATCATCTCTGCATTTGATACAGGTTTTGTTACTTCACTTTGTTTTTCGCAGAGTGACTGATATTCACCATAAAAATGAACAACCCATTAGCTTAGTAGAAATATGCAAAGAAAGCAATACACAAGACAACATAAAACTGTAACAAAAATGGCAGACATGTGTGACTTCTGGAAGTAAATAAGATTGTTTTCAACATTGTAGTTAAAGATCTACCAGCTCAAGTGACAGATCAAAGTTTACTTACATCGTTGTCCGGGTATCCAAATCTGATGGATAGAGTGACCTATGGTTATGTGCATAAAAACACAAGAGTAAGACAGAAGCCAAAATGGGAACAATGTTAGCTGAGGTCATAGGAATAAAGAAGCCCACACCTAGCTTCACGAAGGTTGAGGGCTTCCAGATGAGAATTCTCTTTATAAGAATCAGCCCTGGGGACAATGTGGTGCCACTGACCATAAATCATACGGGTGTGCACAGAAGGCGGCATCTGTGATAAAATGTTGCAGATGCTTGGAGTTGGGCTATAGAGCTGTAGAGTGTGAAACGGAGCCTGTCTGTTTTTCATGTAAACAGAGTGGTCATATAGCAAAACACTGTGCAGTAATAAATGAGAGACAGACATACCATGGGAATGAGGTCTGTGATGAATAAGAAGGTGCAGAATCACAGGGCCAAGATTTTCCTGAGCTAAATCTCCTGATTGGTTGTTCCATGATAAAGAATATGCGATTTGATAGAGCACCGTCGATGGTGATTAAGTCGTAATAAGGTGGTAGAATAGAAGACATTGGTGGAATGTTGAGTGAAATACAGGAAAGACATTTTAAAATAGCATAAATGATTGCCATATGTGAAGGTACTACTGATGCTGTATACAAACAAGAGGGAAAATGGTGTTTAAAAGAATACGAGTCAATACTTAAAATGGTTCAAGATGATCAGCCACAAGCTCACATTCTTGTTTCAGGCATAGATCCGCCCTGAAAGATGTGAAAGCAAATGTTGGAATAGACAAGGTGAGTGAGAGGCTCAAACTTTTGTGTGAAGCAACTGCAAATGTGAGCTTAATCAGCAATAAAGGTATATTTATACAGAAAGGTAGCACAATCCAAACAGACTTCAGAAGCAATGATCCTAAAGGGGTTCACCATGCAGATAAAGGAAGAGAAAAAATAGAGAGAAAACATCAGAAAGGCCATGGAAGCTATCCAAGGTGGGCAAAATGAGCCTTTGGTAACACCAAGTTTGGGAATTGCACCCACCAGTAAACAAGGCATAGCTGACTCATGTGACACACACCAATCAGCGCGCAAAAAAGAGCTAAAACATGAAGACCTAGACTTATAGACTAGTGACCCATGGTTTGCAAGTTTTAGCACTTCGTGTAAGGGGTTTACAAAATAGGAAAAAAGGATCCTAAATTTACACATGGATTTGAAAAACTGGAAGTAATGTCTTCTTGTAGGAGACACACATGACAGAAAAAGATATATGTGCTTGGTCCAGACAATGGAATGGAGAAAGATACTGGGATGTAATTACAAGTAACAGCAGAAGATTTAGGATACTGTTTAAAGAGCAACATAAGTATATCTGTAAGGTGAAATACAAAAGTATCATCGGTAGATACATGATAATTAATATAAACTATGACGATTTAAAGCTGAGGCTTGTTAATATCTATGTTCCAAATGATAGAGAGAAAGAAAAGACTTTTTTGTTGATATCGTGCAGCACATTGGTGAAATAGAAGATGACAGACATATTATAGTAGGAGGTGATTATACCTGTGTGTTAAACCAAAATCTAGATAGGAAAGCTTGTGTGACTGAAGTAGATGAAGGAATGGGTGAGTTGCAGGAACTTACTGCATTTCTTGGTTTGGAAGATGTTTGGAGAAGGAGAAACCAGGGGCAAAAAAAGTATACATACTTCAAAAAGGTATAGAAAAAGCCTCAAGAATGGACAAATGTACATAATCAAGGAGACTGATTATGCTGTATCACACTTGGACATTATATCTGTTCAAAAAGACCATGATACAGTAACTATGTGTAAAAATACCAATCAAGCTGAAATAGGAAATGGATGTTGGAAAATGAATAACAGAGTTGCAAAGTTCGACTATCTTAGAGGACTTTCACAATTTTTGGAGTCATTGGAAATATATTTAAACTGAGTTTCCAAACAAAAATATCTAGTGGAAAATAACAAAAAATATATACATATGTAATAAAAGATATAACGATACATTGTGCGACACTTTTACAAAATAACAGAGGCATTGAAAACTAAGAATATAAAATTTGAATTTGAAAATGCAGATTCAGTTAGTGATGCAGCACAAAAAAATATAATATTAAAAAAAGAAAAGTGCAAGATTAATTCTGAGTAAGCAGAAGGCGCCAGAATAAGATCAAAGCAAGAAAGTATGAGCAAGTTGAGACTTATGCGAAATATTTCCACAAATTTAAAGAACCATGGTCAGAATAAACTGTGGCAAAAGATAAAAACAATGGATTGACATTATGTAACTTCTATGGATGCAATTTTGAAAGAACAAGTTCAGTTCTATGAGAAACTGTACACAAGTGAGGCGTGGAATATAAATAAAGCTAATCAGCTAAATGGAAAAAAAAGTTGGCAGAGGACGAAAAATTAAAATGTGAAAACCCCCCTACTAAAAATGAAATCAGACAAGTAATGATGGAGATGGCAAAAGAAAAATAGTCCGGGCTTTGACGGTATAACAAGTGAATTCCATTAGCTTTTTATTCAATTGATTGGCCCTGATTTGGGGGAAGTTTCTGGTGACATTTTCGAAAATAATTCACTTACAGAATTACATATGAAATAAGAAATATATTTGTTGTGCAAATCAGGTCCGAGATAGTGTATAATGAAATGGAGACCAATATCATTGCTGTGTGTTGACTAAAAAATACTTGCATAAGGCTTATGAAATGGTTTGAAGTTAGTGTTACTCAAATTAACACATGAAGACCAAAAGGCATATGTAAAGGGGTGAAATATACATGATGGAATAACTCAAACAAGGGATATTATCAAATATTATGGTAATGAGAATAAATCAGCAGCTATTATGTTTCTTGATGAAAAAAAGACCTTCGATAGAGTGCAATGGGAATATGTTGATACCGAATAAATAATTATGAATTTTGGACTCAACTTTCGAAAATTGATTACAATTTTGCATAAAGATTCAGAGAGTGCAGTTCTAACAAATGGATTCATTTCAGAAATGTTCAACTTGTCTACAGGTTTAAGACGGACGCCCTATGGCGGCACTCCTCTACATCTGCACTTTTCCCTGAGGATATGAAAAATGAAGAGCATGAAAAGAGGTTCGAAGTAAAATTGCTGCAACATGCAGATGACACACAATTTTCTTAGACAAAAATGGATTCTTCAAATGAATGTTTCAGAATATTGAATATATGCATTGGAGGTTCAGGGCACAAATTTACAAAAATAAAACTAACATTTTAGGAAAAGGATGGTGGAAAGAATTAACATCACGAGTGGCGTTTGATGGACAAATGAAGCTGTAAAGGCCCTAGACATCATGCAAGGAAATAATGTAAACATGAAGAATTAGGTTGAATATGAGGTTGATCAATTGAAAAAGGTGCTCGAAAAATGGAAACACAGTAGTTTAACTCTGTAAGGCAAAGTGTATCTTATTCAGTCAATTCGGATTTCACAGTTATTACATATTTTCGAGATTCAAACAGTGCTGGTAAATACAGTTATACTTATTAATGATGTGATATGGAAACGGTTGTGGAACAAGAAGATAGGTTAGGTAAAGCTAGAAGTGTGTCAAACCACAGGAAGAAGGTGGATAAAGCATGACGAACATCGAAGTACTTATACAAGCAAGGCATATGTGCTTCCTAAGGCTAACCAGAATGAGAAAATGCAAAAAGGACAATATTACCAAAATATTGGATGTAAAACAAAGACCCAGAGTACAATGAAAACATTTTTTTATTAAAATGCACTGAACGGGACGTATCAAAATTAAAGATTCCAGATTTCAAAACGAGCTGTTACAAGATTGGTACCAATGTTTACATAAACAAGACTTAGAGGAATATGGAAATGGATCATTAATGGGGTATAATTTGTTAAGAATGAAAAAAAAGTGTTAATGTTCTCGAATTGGTCACAAAGTGGATTTTAAGAGTTTCTGATGCATGAAAATATATTATATGGATTACAGAAGAGTAGATCCTACAGAGAATGAATGATAACCGTAATTGGATAATAGAGTGGTTGATCATTAGGAATTGTATATTGCATGCAGTAAAAATGAACGTTAACCAAAACGGACGTTTCATAGTGGAAAAAGTAGGATGCAGTTCAAAGATGTTTTGTAACAAATTCAATGAAAATCAATTTAATATCAAAAGTGAACAGTACTGGAATGACAAATGTGATTGTGATTTGGATTGGGAAATTATACATATATACATATATATATATATATATATATATATATATATATATATATATATATATATATATATATATATATATATATATATATATATATAAACATATATATGTAAAATAGCCAGAGTGTGGAATTAAAATAGAAAAGTTTATATTGACGAACAAATACCAAAAAAAATTACACACAATGAAAAAAAGGAGACGGAAAGTGATCTTTGTGCCAGGAGGAATGTGAAAGTCAAGAACATCTTTTTTAGTCATGCAGTAAATTAGATGACATATGGTGAAGCGTAGAAGGTTTTTTAAGGGAACAATTTTTAGAAAACAGGTATGTGCAAATTCAGAAGAAAGATGTTATGATTCAGTTTTTGAAGGATCAAAATTTTACAAAAAGAATAGAATTATGATATGTGTAATATATATATATAACCAAATGGTTTGTATGGAAAAGAAAAAATGAAAATATCTTTCAACAGTAGAGAGAAAATGTACGAGTGACGTTTCAAAAAAATAAGAACGACGTCTTATTTGTGTTCAACAGAAACTGAAGTGTAGCAGTAATCAAGGAGAAAATGTATTTTGGTGAGTAAAGTTTTTAGAAAAAAAAAACTTTCAGTTAGCATTCTTCACTCCAATTTGCATGAAAAGTAGCATATGTTATTAGTTGTCCTCGTTGTCTGAGAATAAAACTAAGTCATCTGCATATAACAAAGAACATGTATGCATATTATTTATAGGTTTTTCTAGTCGAAGATCATTGGGCAGAACTGCCAAATAATTTATAAAATAACCGAATAAACAGGGCGACGGAACGTCACCTTCTGGAAATCCATGCTTTGTTCTAAACCATGCCCGATATTGAGATATCTGAATAGATAATGAAGTATTAGAACATGAATATTTGATGGAAAAATGTTATTTGCCACTTATCTTATATTGTAAAAGTTCATAAAAAGGATATCACTAAAAATACGGTCAAATGCCTTTTCTAGATCTTTAAAGGCAACAAAACTAGACTCATGAATTTCAAATCGATTTGAACAATAGAACGCAAATCAAATACATGATCTTTACAAGATCTCCCTTTACAAAATCCGTTTTGTTCATTTACAAAACATCAGCATTTTTAAAGTAGCCCCTTATCCATCTAAAGTTCATAAGTACACAGGGTCTACTGCAAAACCTTTTGGACTGGGGTTTACTACAGCTTTTAACCATATCACGGGGTAAGTACACATTGAAAACATCTATTAAATAATACAGTTGTGCCAATATCACAGAACTATCTTTCAACATCTCATTAGGCTGAATATTGCGCTCTTCTGCCTTCTTAGATTTTATTTTGTTAGTTACTTTTTTCACCTCCTCAGGAGTGATTTCTTTATTCAAAATGTCTGTTTCATTATCAGTGTCTCGGGTTTCATCTTCATATTCATTTAAACAATCTTTACTTTGTTGCAAAAGGTGCAGCCAGTGGTTTTTAAGACCACACACACATCGTTATAACAGACATCATCTCCCAAAAGGAGACAAGCAAACATAACACTGTGTTTGTGATTTGGGCTAATTGGTTGTGCCCCATTGGGCTTGGGGTATACGCTCGGGCGGGTGCAGATGGCATACCATGTTGATTGAAAATGCAAACATATAGGGGTAAACACGGAAGCACATTATTGACTGGGTTTGTTTCCATAAACATGAATAAGCCTGTTGTGGATACAGAGAGAGTTCTCTACCTGATGCTAAACATGCTCTTTACCTTGGCCTCAAACTATGATATCTATAGAGATGCAGTTAGCAAAATACCGAGTTCAGAGTCGCATGTTGGGAAAGCTATATATAGTTGCGTGTATACAATACAGACTGTAAGCGAGGGTCCATTGGCGTGCAGCAGCCAAAAATCAAAGATGTTAGCTGTGGCATTTTGAGACAAATGGCTTAAAAATCACATCAGAGGTAAATTAAGGTAACAGCAGGACGCTGATTTTCGAATCTGGGGAGGAGTCTGAAGTTGTGCAGATTGCGTGTGATGCCAGATGTGCTGGTGTCATCTAGGTATCAAGCACGCCTGCAATATATGCCTTCAAGAACTACTGTTTGGCTGCTATGTCAAGATCGCGAGCAGGCAAACTGTGAAGGTTGTGTAAAATGAATGGTGGATCGCTCCAAAAGGGGAATATGTATACATTTTGAGCTTCACTTTACTGTCCAAAGTTGTGGCTACTGTTTTATGATGCATATACTTTGGCAGGATCCCAGTCTTTGAGGTCAGGTCCATCCAATGATGTTGTCAGGATCAAGGATCAATGAAAGAAAGATGTGAGATAATATGCCATTTTGTTAATTCAGTATCTCTGAAGGTCAACATTAAGACAACCAAAGTATAGTGCTATCCTTGATAGTAACACAATCGTTTAGAATTCACTTTTACAGAGATATGATGAAAATTCACTATTTTACATGGTAGATGAAAAATATGTAGGGTCATGGTAACTGTAATGTATTGGAAAGGTTCTGATTATCCTAACGGTGGGAGGGATTGGTTACATGAACATGATCCAGGAGGGCTTTGCTGTTGTGGGCTGGTGCAAGTTTTTATTCACGCTTTGTGCTAAAGTGATCCTGAGCAGACCTGCAAGTGCACAATAAACCCTTAACCTGTGATGAGACAGCTGAGGCCCACACCAACACCCGGATTTTATGCAATGTGGAAGGGTCAAGTACTGGCATTGAATCTGAAACCAATGTGTCTTAGTTCCTGTTCAGGGTAAAGCCTGACATCTCACGTCCTGAATAATTGTTCATATCATGCCCGACCTTGATCTATACATGCTGCTTGTTAAAGCAAGCTGCATGCCTTTATTACTGCAGTCGCCCCTTTTTCGCTACAAACCCTTCTTTACAGTAGCTCAATCTGATGCCCGTCAAAAAATTAAGCAACTTTCCCTGCTGTTCGAGAATATATTTAAGTACATAGCAATGCCATCCAGGTGCTGTCACAGGAGTAAGTGGCACTAGATTGCTTGATTACGGCCAAATATCATTCCTTCACCCACTTTATCTTATGAACTATTTTCGCAGTCATATTCAGACAATTACAAGCCCGAAATCTATCTCATTTATTCTCTGTGTTTGCCATTGTGTGCATACCTGACTCACCATGTGCAGCCCTCACAGTGGTCGTCATGGTTTCCCCTGTGTGTTGTCTTTTCTGCAAGAACAATTTCTACAGGGACCACGCTGCTTCTTGATTCCTGAATAAAAATAATGTTTCTCTTCAAAACTTCCAATGTCACATGTCCAATTTGAAATTATCTTGGTGCTGACAGCAGCTTTGCTAAGAGTGAGACCTTAAACGTTGTGTATAGTTCATATCCATGAATTTATATTTTATGTTTCAAGGTCGCACATGGTCAGTATCAACTCCAGTTAATGCCTGTAGTTGCTTTCCTATTCCTATTTAATAGTAACCATAAAACTAGGATGCAGCATTGACGAAATATAACCCAATGCATCACATTTGCCGTCATCAAAGGTGGTGGGAAGTTATTAAGTATCATACAAATAGCTAGAGTGTAACTGTACTTATATCAAGAGAGTTTCCCGGACCTGTACGGTATGTGTGCCAAAATTCAAAGGCAAATGTGAATTAGTAGCAGCGCTGTAAGCCAATAGGGCCTATTTGCTGAGTCAGCCCCAAAACAAAACAAAAAAGCATAAAATGTGAATGGATTATGCCAAATCTTTATCCAAAAATGTGAAAGGAATTGGTAAATGGAAAGGGAAGTTAAAACAACAATCATATTTATGACGAAAATTGTGGCTGCATCGGAAAAAATTCTACGGAATGCTATACTCATCAACCAGACGGGACACATACTTAAACTGTTTCGGGATAATATACTCTGTCTGTTAATGGTGGCTATTAATGGCGACATTTTTTAACAAAGGAGAGAGAATGATCCACAATTGACGCAAGAGAAAGCACAAAGGGTTGTCGTAGTATAGCTTTAGGGTACTGCATGCTACTCCATAGCTCTGACACATTGAAGATGTTCAGTTTTGCTGTCGAGTAATCCCCCAGGAGAACAAATTCTGCACAATGTCTGTATGCACATTGTGCTGAAATTAGTACTCTGGGAGGAACAGGACAACCCCAACGTCATTACCAATCACACGTACACACATACACAACAACGACCCACACACATACATAAATACGTACATACATACATACATACATACATACATACATACATACATACATATATATATATATATACATACATACATAAATACACACATACATTCGCACACATATTGAAATATACAAGCTGGTTATTAGACATTACCACATGATAATATTATTCTACCAATTTTCACCGCACTTCAAGGATATGCGAGCCTTGAGCCTCTCAAACAATGTTTCCGGATGTTATTGAATATGTAAGTCTATCCGCCTGCCCAAAGTCTAACCAATAAACTTCATAGATGTTGAGCACACTGGTTCTTATAGAAAACAGTGAACTGAAGCTACATACTTGACATGTCCTTCCTAGTTTATAACAGATTGTTTTTACAAAACAACATTGACGCCCACTTTAAAGAAAATATTGCATACATGCATTCACAAATATGTCCACATGCCACAATGGATGTAGTTTGTCAAATGGATTGATTCCTTCTGTCTTCTTCTATAACTTGACCTATATATTTGCAGATATCAAGCTCGAAAACTCTTGCACTGTTAACTAGTTCACAACAGTACATTGCATAATATTATTTATTAAATGTACGTTTTGACCTCTTTCAATAATCCTTACCACATCATCAATATAATCGATCAAAGCCGGTTTTGAAACTGGGATTCCTAAACATCCATTTCACCAAAACGTATATCTAAATGCACTACGTGCATATCCCTTTACTAAATGATGCAAAACCTCAAAAAGAATAGTTGTACGTACAAATAATATCAGCACCCCAGCAACTGATAGTTCTGTCACTCGCATCATTAGTTTTAAAGGGCCTGATATACAAAAAGGCAACACACTATATTAAAAGGGACACTTGCTTTGAATACCTGATCAGCGCAGGTTGAATTACACACAGTGAAAAGTTTTTGTAGCATCATGGAGCTATAATAGTAAAATATTTGTTTAGATCTTGCAGAGCTTCAATTCTTGCCAAAGCCGAATTCTTGTGGCTGGAGTGATGTGAGGCCTTTGCGGGTGATTTGCATGATACTTTACTTCTTTACATTTACTCAATTTTATTAATTAAAACATCACAAACTTAATTTCCTCGCTGAAATGGCCTATTTTAATTTGCTGCAGTGTTTTCTGTCCTTTTTTCCGTTTTGTTTGGAGCATTTAGTACGTACACTTTGTCCCGTATGATTTTTCAAAGAGACAAAAAAATTTATTTGAACTAAAATAAACTATTTTACATGTATTTCCTGATCGTCATAGGTGCCAAATGTAGCGTATTATCCCTTGCCATGCCCAATTGTGACTGAACTGCGCTTTTTCAGGTACACGTCTCAGGCTCCAACATATTTGTATTTTTTCGGATTCACCAAATGACCTCACAAAAAACAGCTTGTCTGTCTTCAAGTGAGATAAAACTGTATTTGATGAGGGTAATTCCTGGATAACACCAAAGTTGATTCACACATAGCCCTCCTAAAAATACGTATAAAAGCATATAGGCTGCACATGCATTCACAGGCCTATCATGGGGCATGAAATCACCTGTTCCTGCGTGCCACACAGGAGTTCAAATTCACCATTTTTGTCTTGTGAAAAAGCATTGTTCTGATACAGGAGCCCTCTGGTTCCATTTAAAGCGCTTGCCCTGGCGCCGTCCAGCGCCTCCCATTGTTTTTAAGTGTGATTAGAGTGACCATAGGTAGTTTAGTTATGACAACCACTGCATGTACCTGTTCTTATGCGGTGTTCCATGCCCTTGCCTGGACAGTATGTTGATAAAACCACTGTAATATAATGCAATGTGGCCCATAAACAATGGTGCAGTTAGGTGCAGTTCAAAAAATATCCTTGAAAAGTGACATAGTTTGGAAATTTATGATCTTGTGCCTGGCATCGAGGTTCACAATGACTTTAAAATAAGGCCAGCATGTCAATGCAGTTGCCTGGGTGTGTGGATTACAGGAAGCAGACCTGACAGTTTGACAGGGGAGCATCAATGGAATGTTAGAGCCAAGCCTTTAACATACCACATGCACAGTTACCCAGAAGAACAGAGGTATGCCTGTATCTAAGTGGATGACACAATTGCTTCTAATCTACCAAGACCGGCCTTCAAGCAAAAGCACACGGTCGCTATCAGGATTACTAAACTATCCCAAAAGAGTAATTTTATCAATGGTATCCCAGACCAAACACACTCCTCATGTGTATCTCTACATTATGACCGAAAGCTTACCAATAATACCATATTGTATTTGGCAGAAGTATATATATGGAAACATTTTGACCCGATTGTGTTTTTTGTTAATTATAACTGCCACCCTAAAGTTTGTAACAAGAACAGCTGCTGATACTTGTGAACAACTTTTTGTAGCCCATCCAAGTAAGGGTAGGGTATGGAATAAACTGCGAGAGTTTGATTGCATGACCAGGGTCTCCGAATTAGAGCCATGTGAAAACAAAGTCACGTGCCTTGGCAAACGACAGCCAGGCTGAATGGGTCCAGAGAAAACATCAAATAGAGGCACGGCAGATTCGATAATTCTCTCTTTACTGTCGAATGCTGCTTCTGCAGTCATCATAAGGATGGACGTGTGAGGGTGTGCAGTAGGAAAGGCGACAGATACACTACATGTTGTGTTCAAACTACTGCCCCTTAAGGAAGAGGCAGTATCTTGGTGTGTTATAGTCTTTCTTAAGACACTTTCTTTGTTTATTCGTTATAAGACAAAGAAGCTAATAAATTAAATAAAAATAAATAAGGGGGTGGTCATAGCCTCGAGCAAGAAAAGTCAGGCCGCGAAGTGGTCCTGGAAAGGAGTTAAGGAAGGGTTATTATAATTTTCAGACAGTTCTGGTCGCATCCGTTTGGCGGTGCTGCGGTGCCGGTCGAAAAACACACCGGCCAGGCTACAACCACCCAAAATACGCAGGTACACTTTGATAACACGTGTTGCCGTAAGTCTGCTGCCGGGCAACAGTGTTGCAGGGCCATGAACTGCGCTGGCAGCTGTGGAGTTCTGGGCGACACCCAACAGAGAAACAATGTCGAAATTCATGTTGCATCACTGTACAGCAAATGTTAGCAAAGACAGTGAATTTGCAAGCTTATCCTCTGGGACTACACAATTGAGCCATTGCATCGCACTGAATGCAGAATACAATAGTGTAAACTAGATAATTATGTTCTTGTCATATTTAAAGTCAATATACTCTAACACAAAAAGTTTACTTGCATCTTCTATGATCTTCTCAGCAGAAATTATTCCAATTCCAAGGCCAATGGACAAGCTTCATATTATGGGCCTACTTGGCAGGCTGCTGGGCAACTTTAACCTGTTACTTGGTCGCTTATTGCCATGATTCTGTGCTACTGTTCACGGCACCATTCTGACAGTAGGCCTACCTTGCTTGGCCATCGCCGTATCTTCTTGCAACCATGTCATCAAAGAGAACCCGTTCTCTGATCACCTGTTACCCGACTGGGTTCATAAAATGTACAATATAGTACAGAAGCTTTGGCAAGATGCAACCGATGTCGCACGGACTTCTGTACCACAGCTGCCAGGGCATTTCATGGCCCTCCGACATTGTTGCCAGGCTGTAAACCTGCTGCAACACGTGTCATCAAGGGTATCTGCGTCTTTTTGGCGGCTGTTGCCTTGCCGGTGTGTTTTTCGACCGGCACCGCAGTGCCGCCAAATGGATGCGACTAGAACTCTGCAAAACTTAAAAGACCCTTTCGTCACTCTTTTCCAGGACTGCTTCCCTGTCTGGCTTGTCATAGTTCGACGCTATGGCGGCCCATCATTTATTTTTATAATATTCATTAGCAATTTTGTTTTATTATGAATTAACTGAGAAAGGGTCTTTAGAAAGACTAGGTGTGTTACAGACCCAGGCGTATGATAATATTTTGAGCTTGAGAGAATGGATGCTCCTATCTAGTAACACCACAAGGCCAATATCTAACTGCCAGTGGGAACCAATGTTACGCATACCATTTTGTGTATATATGAATAAAATGCATAAACTTTGCCTGAATGTAGTAAAATCTTATGTGTATGTCTTCCTCATCTGTTATTGTCCATGTTGAATGTATTTCCAATACGTTTGTAACCACATGGTGCAAATACACTTACAGTACGTGTTGCCGAGGCCTGCTTTGTATATCAAATTGGTCCACCTACCTGCCGCTTTCTGGACCGGAAAAAAGCGAAAATGGCAACGTAACATTTGGTCTCCTAATGCAAGCACAAAAAAACCGTTGCATCTTCGCTATGCTTGTCATAGACCCCAGGTGGTCACTGCATAAATTTCTCCAGGTTGATAAGCAGCTGCAACAGTTTTTTTTTTTTGTGGATGCATTGGGAGACTAAATGATATCGCACTATTTGTTATATTGACACATGCCATTATGTTGGCATTAGAGCTTGGAGTTGATAGATCATGCAGCATGATTTTTAGATCCAGTGCTTGTGGTCAGTGTAGGGTGCAGCTTGTTCTGTATCGAGCATACAGTAGACGAACAGCCATGTGGGACGAGCAGCCATGTGGGATGTTGGACGAGCAACCATGTAGGACGAACATCCATGTGGGACGCAGGTGCTTTGACTTGTGATTTAGTCCCAATGAGCGATTTCAATTAATGCTTGTAGCACTGTATTTACATCTTCATGTCCTCACTAACTGAAGTGTTTCCCGATTTTTTTCTGTTGGAATGGTTTACGTCAGCGAGTCTGTATTACATTTTTCCCTAGAGCCTTAAGGCAAATGTAAGGAAACCGCAATTTATCATGGACCTCTTCAAGTATTTGGAAACTTGAATGGAATTAGATAGTCCCATTACGATATCCAAGTCCCAATGAAACAAATCCAGGTCAATTGTGACCAAAGGAAATGCTCCTTGGTATTTTTAGCTGAATCACATACATTTATTGTTCGACTGTACCCAAAAGAGCCCAAAACGCGCATCCAAAGGTCTATAGGGTGAAAAAAAAAAACATGTCAAGTTTTAACATGACAAAAATGCAAAGAGATTTGTTTACAATTGTGGACCTATTTCATTAAATTGGTTTGAACAGGTACATCATTCATGTGCATATAGGACCATAGAATTCATGAAAGGGTGACCTAAATCTGCAGCACAGCAGACAAGTTGCAAGCGCAGGTTCCAAATTCTTTGAAAATATCAATAAAATTCCGTATTTAAAAAGTACTTGTTGCAACCACCGTCTCAATCAATGATCATCATCCAGGCAAATCCATATAACGACACTAACACAAACATCAATTCATTAGAAAAACTCCCTTGGCCTAAAATGATGCAGCACAGCACAAAAAGCCTCGGAAAAGTGTTGCATGAAAAGTCAACCTGGACCCAAATTGTCCACATGTGGTAGGTGCATCCAGGCAGAGCCATGATGGTCAGAATTTTTGCTACCAGTTGCTACACGTAGGTTCAATGGCGAGGAAAATTTAGAAATTCACACAACAGTTGATAAAAGTAATTGTTCAGCTTTTCCTGTCAACCTGCGAGTTGTTGGGAAGAGATGAAAGAATTATATTGATTCACATCTATTGTTACTATTGCAGACTGTACTATTCAATGACAAATGAATTGTGTGCATATGACTGATAGACCAGGTTGATAGATGAATGAATTTTGAACGGAGCTTGACTGATATCGTGACAATGAATTTTAATTGTACTTTGAATAATTTATATACATATTACACTACAACGCAAACCTAAATTCTTTATGCAAGGCAGATCATAGGCCATTCTTAAAAATATTCTTGTTGCAGGCTACATACCTAATGTGTCAAAACGGTCCACGGTCAGTAACCTTTTTGCCCATTTTGGTGAGCACTGTTTCTTCTTCTTCTTCTTCTTCTTCTTCTTCTTCTTCTTCTTCTTCTTCTTCTTCTTCTTCTTCTTCTTCTTCTTCTTCTTCTTCTTCTTCTTCTTCTTCTTCTTCCTCCTCCTCCTCCTCCTCCTCCTCCTCTTCTTCTTCTTCTTCTTCTTCTTCTTCTTCTGCTTCTTCTCCTCCTCCTCCTCCTCTTTTACCAGAATATCAACCTCGAATAGTTTTTTATGTCTCTTTCCAGGAAAATTGATAACATTACAAATGTATTGAGTTAAAAATATCCCTACCTACCAGGTCTGGCTCATGGGAATCGTAACCTGCAACATAGGTATTTTTAGGGGAGGCATTATGGCTATACATCGTTAAGTGACATGCACACATGTACGCATACATTACTTGATGATGAGGCATTCAAAGCTTATTCATGTCATGTAAAGTGGTACATACCAATGTGCGAAATAGAGTACAGATTGTTACATGTACGCTTCATTTTATTCAGGATGCCCTTTTTTCTATCATCCCTAATGAGTAACACAAATTTGAATGACATGTACTCACTCAGATTGTACCTTTTTGGCAGATTATAACCAGGCACCTGCTCTGCCCAAGATAACCACACATTTTGTCATCCACGGGCACCTGCTTGTTTTATGTGTTGCTCGTGCAGCTTCATGAATAAATTCGCTGTCTTCTTACGTGGTAATGTGCTCATCCTGATGCTAGAAAATGGTTCCGTTCTTCACTGCACGCATATAGGTATTGTAGCTTATTCAGTCAGTGTTCACCCCGGGTATTCACTCGACATGTTCAAGAAACTGTGCCAGTCTGTGGTCACCCGATGAGGTGGGCCACCAACACCATTAAGAGTTGTTAACATGTAAACAACAAGCCTGGCTGTCGTTTGTGATTTATAGGGGTAAACACGACACTAACTTAGATTCTTCTTTCCGGTAAAACCATAACATTTGTCAAATGAAACAAAACTAATACATGATTAACGGGAAAATATGATTTTTTTAAACTCCCCAGGTGTCCGGAAATCGGGGCCCCCGAGTGATCCATTACTAATATAAAGCCTTTCCTGAAGCAGACGCTGGTCCCTGGTGTTCACAACCATAAGCAACAGTAAAGCGAAGGACGTAGCTCTTTGCCATGTATATACGTTTTGTGTCATCTGCTCCCAGGTTTTTTCATTTAAATAGAAATTACTAAAAGTGTCCGGAATATGGGGCTTATCTCGTAAATTATAAAAACTTGATTTCACCCTGTGTTACACCAACTATAAAAAATAAACATGCTAATTTCTGTAAATACATGCTTGGAGTATATTGAAATGTTAGTAATGCAGCTGTGATAGCTGAACTTGGATGTTTCCTCGATCCTGATTGAAATGTGTTTTTATAAACTATCACTCGTTACAAATGCATTTGCCTAATAAAGGTCTACTTAAACGTTATGGTTACATTGATTTCAGTGGGTTTTCATACAATATCACTCTTTACAAATGCATATTCCTAATAACGGTCTACTTTAACGTTATGGTCACATTCATTTCAAGGGATGTTTTTACGAATTTGCTTATTCGATTCATTTATGGTTCAGGAATTTTTTTACCCACCTGTTTATTTTATTCATTTACAATTTTGGTATTTCATTATGTGACGGTCATTTGATTAACATCAGTATTTTCTTCTTTTTTCATTGTACCTTACTATATGTGTGAATGACTAATTCTTTATCATTAAGTTTTATATCAAAAATAAAACCTGGATGTTAAAGATAACAATGTTTATGTACCGCATAATAAAAAAAAAAAAGGCATACAATTATGCATTTGCTCTTGGGTGCACTTCAGAAACATTTTAGCATACTGGTATCTGATAAATACTAGTCAATACTTACGCTTTTCTGGATTACTACATAGTATTGTTTTAAAAATAAAGATTCATTGCACGCGTATTAAAATATGCCACTGAACAATTTGTTGATGTTTGACAAATCGGGTATCTCTTTGTTGTCATTGTTGGGTTTGGAATTAATGAATATGGATCATGTTGTTCTGTACTATTTAATTGAGTTAACGTTATGCTTAAATGATATTAGAGACAATTTTCATCCGTACTGTAATTCAATACACGATCACTAAGTTAGTATCAATTTCTGGGCGAAAAACCAACATCGAGGAATGCGACAAAATCGAGGACAAGAAAGGCAACCGGGCAATGTGGTTATCTATGGTAATTCAAGCACAACGGGTACAAGTGCACAGTAATCCAAAGGATCTAAGCCCCCCGCCACAATATTTTGCAAAAGTTGTTGCACTTGTTGGAAGGATGCACTAAACTAGAATCCACACAAATTGATATGTTCTTGGACCCTGTGACCTTGAAAATACGTCAAAGTGAAAAACAATATACGGCGCACATGCCTGTGATATGATGCATCTCTGGTATAAATTTCATTGTTCCATCTCTTAGTGTTCTAGAGATATGCTGCCAGACGGATGGACGGACGGAGCGATGGACACGGCCCCTAGTAAATGTTTTTTTTATATACGTTAAACATGTGTTCATATAGCTAAACAATTCTGTTAACTTTTCCATGCTAATATTCCTTTCCAGAATATCAATGTATGTTAAAAATACAGGAATGATTCTTGGTTTAGATATTAACGTTTCTAATGCCCCATTTGTTGTCAAGGTATATCAGTAATGTGACGACTACGTAGCACAGCAAATAGCTCTGTTGGTGGTCACATCTAATGAAAAGCAACTGTGCTGCCTGCATATATATCTGTTCCTATAATTTAAGTTTTATTTTTCATTTATCTGAGCACACTATACAGCACTTTTGAGCCAATGTAATATATACTAATATATAAATGGAAACTGTAGAAACATATAACTTTTCTCTCTGAAGTAACATATGCTGTGATGGTGCTGATGTATTATGTGGCACGTTTAGGTTTAATTGAAGTTAAAAAAAAAAAAACAACGGTGTATCATGCTCCTCTGTGAGATATTCAGTTTTGAGAAAAACAGCAGTAGGAAAACGTATATTAAAGTTGAATGACACACACACACACACACACATATATATATATATATATATATATATATATATATATATATATATATATATATATATATATATATATATATATATATATATATATATATATATATATATATATATATATATATATATATACTCAGAATATGCCCAACAGACCACAAAACGTCACCTGCTGAAGAGCGGGGACAAAGAGAATTCGCCGACAGTACAATAAGTTTCATATTGATGCCAATGTATTCACGGTAGATAGGGCCAATACGTCTGCCCTCGGATCGGTAACAGAATAAGTGTGCAGTAAAGTTTTCGTCCTAAGTTAGATTATGCTAAATAATCACAGGGATTAAATATACCCGCCTTTCTGATTTTTTACGCTTTAATTCTATAAATAAGTACATAATTAACTTTTTGGTGGGTTGCAGATTTGGCAAAACTATTTATTATTTTCAACAGTTTACATGTCGTTTGCAGAAGGGCCAAAGCCTGCGGGTAATTTACAAAACAAATGATGATGCTGGGTACTCATGTGTGACCGATACAATGGATATACAGACGCATACACACACTTTTTTGCGTGCTCGCCTAATATCTATAGGGTAACGCACGTTGAGTGGAAATTTCGACAGCTCAGCACCGCGTATGTGGAAAGTTTCAGTAATAATCAACCAACAACATATATTTTCTTGTGTAGTAAATCTCAGTAAGGTTTCGTGTTCATTTCGGAACATGATTTATAATCCTCACTTTTATTTTTAACTATGATCATCATCTTCCAGATGCTAAAATAAACAACCTTGCACAAGGCAGTGAGCAATGATGGTGTCACATTGTGGTAGAAACTGGATCCACATACATTTTTCTAGCTGTCAGAAGAGAATTTCAGCCCTTCAGAACTACCTACCTGGCACGAATATTGGATGTTTGTGTATAAATACACGATAATATCATGTTTACTGTTCGCACAAGGTGTACGATGCTTTAAATAACAAAAGGTTGTTTATAGAAAAAATGATACAACCTGTTTATATCAGTTACATGCTACGTCTAGCAAAGACAAAAAGAATTTTCTGTCATTTCTGAGCTTGATATAGATGGATTGAATAGGCAAGCGCTTTCACATTTCATCTTTATTCATTATTTTCTGAGTTTATTAAAATTGTCTTGGGGGATGACTGGAATGGTAGCAGGGCATGATTTTTTTCTTTAAGGTCTGTTTTGAGCAGCTAATGCTAACCTTAGGTAAAAAGTTGTATCAAGGAAAGTGTTAATAGTATCCTTCATCCAAATGTACATGAGTGTTATATGTTAGAAAAATGCTTGGGTCAAATTGAAAGACAACGATTAAGATTATATAATTTCATTATCTAGTATATCCCTGAACAGTTCTTTACTAGGACTGTTTTGTCCCGAAACATGTTTAAAATAAAAAGCGATTGTAAGAGGACGAACAAGCTTTAGTTTCTAAGGTAAGGAAACTGTTAGTGTAACCGCATGTAAATGACTTGATTCTAGCTCGAAACGATTGTTGATTGCCGTCTGGTGGAGAGGGCAGTGATTAAAATAAATAATGAAAGCATAAATAATGAAGCGACGTAAACACTACAGAAATATGCGAAAGTTGAATTGTGTCCATTGTAATGTGTTTACTAGGGTACGTGTCCATTGAAGCTGGCACAAGGTCCAACTTTATGCTGTGCATTGGTGTACTGGTGGAACCATTTTGGTTAATTATGTCAGGCATATTTATTTAGATTCGATGTTTTTATGATAAAGTCTAGATACTGCTGTCTGCAAAGACGGGTAACGAAAGTTATTTTAATCATTTGTGCCCGTATATCATTGATTTCACGCCAAATATTTATTCCTTCAATTTTATAGCATTCCAAAGTATCTGATAGGTTCTTGTTATGCGAATTTGGAAGACGGCGTTCAACGTTGAGAAGAGTGGCAGGCTAGAGCTTTCTTCTTCTTCTTTTTTTTTCAAATATTGTATTCAACTTAAATTTATTAGCATTTTGAAGTTTGTTATTCATATGTTATCGCAGGCCAGAATATGGTAACAGGAATATTTTGCCAGTGAAAGGGTTCAATTACATTATAAATAACACACACGTGAGCCATATGTATGTGACTTTCCGTAACATATGCACTATCTGTTCCCCGGTCTGTTTTCCATGAAAGTCCTTTTTTCAGGCGGTATCAGCGACATTATCTTTTTATAAAACTCACAACGTCACGACCCTACGAAGGACCTACTGTAGAAAACTTTGCTCGCCATAGTAACAAACTCTGGTTAGGGCCTAGTGTACTGAAATTTGTTTGTGATAACTTGTTTAATTGTTATAGTTAATTTTGCGACGTTCCAAGATTATGGAAACTACAAACATACCACAACGAGTGTAACAAACGAACTATGCTGTGCAATTATGTATACACTTCTGTAACTTGCTTCGGGTTGGAAAGTGGCTACTGTAATATTAACTGTATAGGGTTTGGGTTCATTTCGGCTTAGTAAACGAAACGTAACCCTGTTACACTGTAGGTCAGCTTTTTAAATCTTTAACTAAGGGATATTTGTAAGTTTTCAAGGTTTTAAGGACAAGTAAGACACCAAAAATAAATCCCACTTTAGTCAATCCTAGCTCAAAATGTATTTGCGTTAGGATAACATATCATATATGTGTGTAATCGTCATATTCCAAATAATATATATGTCCCGTATTTGGGTGTCTGTGCTGTTAATTGTTGAATAAACAATTGAAAGTTGACCGCAAAACATCCACCCCATAAATGTCGATATAAGTCGCTAATTATTTGTGATAAATTCATATTTACACTTGCATCTTAATCCTGACATATTGGCAACAAATCTCGATCATGTGATTTTCAATTTTTGGTTTCGTTTATATGTTATCCATCCTCAAAGTTTGACGTTTCAATTTTCCCTTTGATTTTCAGAATGTACATTTTCTTTATTTCATAGAAAAAGAAGGAAGCAAAATTTAGAAAATCGCTGAATTGTTTTTGCATTTCAGACATTTAAGAGTCAAAAACGGATTAAATTTCGCCAAGCCGTTTTCTTGGACTAACCATTCTTAGGTAGGGTTCTTGTCCTATTATCCTTTGTGAGAAAACAAACTTCAAAGACCTATGATGTTGATTATTTGCCTCCGAAACAATACCATTTGCTCAAGTTGAGCTTATGGTTGTAGAAAACGTTGTAAACATCGTCCCGTAACATTGGGAAATTTTGTCAATCAATTCTTGGCCAATCACATGAATAAAAGAACCTTTGAGAAACGGAAAACATTTTTCAGTGATCTGTCAAACGGCTACAGCGACAGTCTGGTTTCAAAGTGTGACGTCATGGAGGCGGCCGCTCGGGCCCCGTGACCTTAAGCCTGGCAACGAAAGTTGTGTTGCTTTGCTTTGGTGGGGCGGTCTACGGCCGCTCGTGGTCAGTCCACGGAAGGCGGGCTTGGTCTTCCGCCGCCTAACTTTTCATCCCGTTTTTAGGGATAGTATTTTACTGTATTTACTCCTCTCTGTATACTTTATGAAGTTAGCTTGTTACACTTGTCTGTACACTTTTCTTAGTTAGCTTGTCATTATTTTGTTATTTTCTCAATGTGTTTCATTTCTCTTTTCAACCTGAGTTTGGTGAGGCTATTTTGTGTGTTATCTCTGCTGTTAACGTTTATGCTTATTTCAAATTATTTATTTGTACTTTTCTTTCCTCATCACTGGGTTTCTATAACATATAATTATGTTCGTGGGTACTTTGATTAAAGTGCCATTTTCCCCGCCTGCCTTTTGAAGTGCAGGACCACTGGGGTAATCCATCGCAGCACGGCCTTTGAAGGGACAACGTCTG
Source organism: Hermodice carunculata (assembly GCA_964020975.1). Lineage (NCBI taxonomy): Eukaryota > Metazoa > Annelida > Polychaeta > Eunicida > Amphinomidae > Hermodice > Hermodice carunculata. The sequence continues at coordinate 56,384 of OZ026619.1, read as the reverse complement.
ACGATTCCCGCTCCTGTTGAAGATTTAAAGGCTCCCTTCATTGGAACGCAAAACAAGCAAGATATCTATAAAGTAAACCACTGAGGCTATAATATGTTAGCATGTTTGCATCTTTTCCCTGCCGACAAATATACTTTCGGCATGCCGCCTTATTTTGCATTGTGGCCCTGATACCACTCTCCTTTTGCAACGTGCCATTGTTACCTGCAGCCACGTGACAGGCTGTTAAGTATGATTGACGGGTGGCATTGTTCCGTTTTGCAGCTGAAAACCAAAAGAATGACACGTGGACGTTCGGATTTCCACATACGTGTGTGGTTTTTGGCGCTTTTCTCAAATTTCTACATTAGTTGAAAGCCTGAAATTTTGACAACTAATAGAAAGGACATCCATCTTGTAAAAAGCGTTAAAATCTCAAAATCGGCGATGGTTTTTGGTGTCTTACCTGTCCTTAACTCTAAGCTCAAAACCACGGAGGTTTGGAGTGTGGCTAAAATGTAGCCATATTTCTGCTCGTTAGGCACTTTGAAGATTCATTGTTTACTTTAGAATTTGAAAAAAGATTTTTTAAAAAAATGAGTTGCAGATTTTGAGTTTGGTGGGTACTTCTTAGTGAGCCATTTAATGTCTTTTAAATAATCTTTATATCATCATTTTTACATTATTCGGTTGTATTTGTTCGTGCATCTGATATGCACATACACCAATACCCTCACATGAAATTTATACACTCTACAGGCCTTTTCGATAATTAATCAGTTTCGGTTATAAGTATGCTTTTGTCTCTGTCTAATATAATATGCTTTATGACTTATATCATTGTTCTTAATACATTAAATTAGCTTGAAAGCGTAGATTTTACTGTTTTCTGTGTAGCTGAACATATATAAAAAGTTTGGCTCATAAAAAAAATCATTTAGAATGTATGTTCCACCTATATAACCTAACACAATATCTTTGTTATTCAAATGAACATGAACATAAAAAAGACTAGACTGCCAGCTCTGAAACGAATTCCAAAATTGTTAGGGAACTATCACATTCATAAAACCTATGTTCTATTGAATAGATATTCTCCACGCACATGTTACATTTGTCCTTGACTTAATTGTTCATATACCACAGCTTATTATTATATATTGTTCTGTAAATAAATTTAAACTAAAAAGTTTGTAATTTTGTTTCATTTGTTTCCCGGCAGCACTTAGATGGAAATGCAAATATTTCTTCTCATTTCTCTGCTGTTAAAACATACTCATATACAAATGACTCTCATTCTCTTCTGACTTGCCCAATAATTTTGCTGTAAATATCCAAAGATTATTACAAAGTTTGGCGACAATAATTTACAGTTTTTAGACTTGTCTGTTTTGCCACTTAATTTTATCTTTTGGCATTATTCTGTTTTAATGTTACCTTTCAAACATTTTAGGCTAGCTTGTTTTCTGTTATGTAAAACCCCCAGGGGCTATAGGTAGCAAGCAGTTACTGACAACAGCTACAAGCTTGCCTAATTGTACGTAAAATCCTGTTAGGAAAAATTGTTTAAATACCATGTTTTTGACATAAATGCTAAAGACTTTCATTCTTTTCTGACATGCCTAAATGCGCATTTACTCAATTTAAGAAAAAAAATACTCAAAATTGACAGTCTAATCTCAAATGTTACAAACATGATACATAACGTGGATACATTGTCTCAGGGTTGGCAGTGAAATAGAGCTTAATTGTTTGAGGGGTAGGTGTCATCATAGAGTTTGTTTTACATTTTTGGTGCATGATGTCTATTGCTGCAACCCTTGTTAGCATTTCCCTTGGTTTGTATGGGTTGTCTAGCTGCAACTGTTTATTTTACAACCACTGGGACTGAATATAATGCCCCAGCTTGTTTCCACTACAGTTATACACTGGCGGGTGGTTTAATTATGATAAGCTGTCCGGCTAGAAAGGGTACGTATTGGTTCAGGGGTAAGTCACATTGCTCTTATCTGAACCTGTACTATACAAATTTAGTAATTATGGTTTGTTTGACAGGTATTCTTCTGTCATAATGAAGCTCTGCATTTATAAGCAAAACTTCACGTATTTAGCTACTTCATCATTTGCCACATTCGTACTTATTCTTTATTTTGTGGGTTGTCTTTGCTGAATATTTAATTTAGACAAGGAGCCGCTACTCAGAGAGACATGTACGGGTAATAGGCTCCGAAACATGTTTAGTAGTTACCCGCTGAAGACCCTTTAATTTATTTGGGCTGATACAGCCTATTTCAACATTTTACAGAGGAACGTGTGCAATGTGAACAATAGTAATTCCATATGCATATAGGTTAGACAGGGACAGGTTAGCTTATGAAGAGTAAAGAGTTTGGACTGCGGAATAGGGTAATGACTACTAGGAAGTGGTTCTGGGCAAAAAGACACAAATACAATACTTGCTGTTCCATTTCTGTTCTGCGGTCGGGATCATGGTACTGTTATTTTGAGACTCCTAATTAAAGTCTTTGCTTCTTACTGGCACCAACTGGGCTTCTATGCGTATTTTATTCTAATTTTTTGGTGTAAAATCGACAGTATATTTTTTAATTTTTGGTTTGCAGGTACGTAGCAGTGCATCCAAGAAACTGTAATACTGCAAAAAAATTGTATTCAAGGTGAATTTTTCTGGAAACCTGAACAAGGATAATTGTCAACATTGTTTATCAAATAAGTCTTTAACGTACATTACACCTTTCACATACCAATCTTGAAAAATCACTGATTTTTCGTCCAGGTCCATAATGTCAATATACCGAAGACATTCTAGAAATGGACACATGTCAATTGATCAAAAAAGAGGATTTTTTAGTGTTAATACCTAAAAAGATAAAGATAAGTCATTTTTAAAAATCTGTAGACCAATTTTTCTCGATAATGAGGATTAAAAATACGTGCAAAGATTGCAGCTAACCGTGTCAAAATATACTTTAATGATCTAATTGATCCTAATCAACCTGGATTTAAGAAAGGCAGTACCACAGGACAAAGTATAAGGTTAGCCCTTAACGCTCTGTTCAACAATGGCATTTTGCGCAAACAATTATTTGCATGATAGTAAAATAAAGCATTGAGTGTGGTTTACTGTGTGTAGTTATTTAATCTTGGCAAAATCTAGCATATAAGTTGCATTTGTTTTGACATCAGTCATTTCCAGTCCTTCCATTCTGTTGAAGTATTACCACTGAAACCAAAACTTTTTTTATGAATTGGGTCACCACAATAAGAAATTCAGGATCGGAAGCACTCTGGATGCATAAGTGATTCAGTGACTCTTGAGAGATATGTTGAAAAGTATTTTCGTCCGATCGCCAGGCATATGTGTCAGAAAAAAATCGTGTTGGCGCCTATTGAAAAATTGCAACCACATTGTAGTCTGTTTTGTTGTTGTCCATCGTAAATTACCCATGTACTGTTTGGCAGGTATCATGAAATCTTGGAATCGAATTTCCGTCATGACCATTCTTATTTCACTTATATTTATATATCTCTCTGACACTTTTGAACACCTATTTCTTTTTTCTCATGGTTGTCGCATGATTTGCGAGGTTTTACATTGTTGCGTAAAGAAATTAACATGTTAACTCTATCGTTCCTTTGTCTCTTTTCTTTTGGTGGTTTAGTTAATTTTGACTTTTGCAGCTGGAGATGCCACTAATAAACGGTACAGGCAAGTTAGGATAAAGGAGCAATGGTGCATAATATGGGGTCAATGCGTCGTTTTCCAGTTCCATATTGGCTTTTAATAAAATGAATGTAGTGTAAGAGATATGGCCTGTGTAAGTATGGTTTTAAATCTTTACATCTTGAAAAAGGGATAACGCAACAATGTGCCACTTGGCCATGCAGAGACAAGATTTGTTAACTTGCCTACATACAACGCAGGAAAAGCTGGAAAGACACATTACAGGTTGCCATGCAAGAGCCTGTACAACTGAGCCCATGACAAGATAGTGAAATAAATGATGGCTCTTGCGATGGAAGAAGATTCGTCGAGCAGGACATCAATATAATAATAATAATAATGATGATGATGATGACGATGGTGAAGATGATAATAATAATGTACAATATTCATTCTATCTATGAACTGGTAAACGCAGTTAAACCTTCCTTTAAGTCCAAGACTTAACAAGTATTTGGTTTATAATCCTGACATTCCACAAAACACTTTACTGAACTTTTAAAATATTTCTTTATGATCACTGGCAGATACAAATGACACCACTGAGTTGTGATGTATCACCAATAGCTAATATGATTTTAACATAGTTTATAGTTTGTGCATCGCTGTACATACACTCTCAGTGCATTGTATTCAAAACGCAAACACGCTAATATTACAACTTATCGTCATCATGTACATTCCCTGGGGGGTTTTTTTTAGCACCAGAGCCTTGTTCCGTTGTTTTTTTTTTTTTTTTTTTTTGCTTGTTTGTTTGTTTTTTTTTTTAACTCACCTTTGTTTTGTTTAACTTTCTTTTGTTTGCTTACGTCTTACGTGTCATTAACTAAACAAATGCTTTGTTCCCTTCAGCTTTCCTTGAGTGACTTCTAACTGGGCCATTCTGGCATGATAGTTTAGAAAAATATAAGCTATATTCATCGATTTTAACCCAGCAATGTGCGAAAAGTTACATGTAGCAAAAGGCATGGATTCAAAAATTACGAAAATAAATTTTATGGTCACATGTCAATTAAGATGTGTCTTTAAGTGTCCCTAATTTGTGGTGTTTAAAAAACCAAACAAACAAAAAAAACCAGGCAGATATTCAATAGAAGTTTATGTTTATACGGCTATATTGTACACAGAAATTATAAGTTATAGCTTATCTTTCTGTAATATTCGAAAACACCTAACCATGGGGAAACAAACAATTAATGATACGTGGCAAAGCCCTGTTCCTGCATTTTATCTGAATTGCCCAACGCGGCAACCACATTGATTGGGCACTGACATTTACCACCCATTGAGTATTAGCGGTCCTACCATTTCACAGCAGGCTACTTGTTATTTTGTTTTCAAATTTGAAATAAATTAAACGAAAAATAATAAAAAAAAAATTATACAATTATACAAAAATTAAATAAATAGATAAAAAGTAAGATCAATCACAAGTCACCTGGTTAGGTATTTGACTCTTGAACTCATAACCAACATACTTTGAAGTATATTAAACCGTAGCACTTCGGGAATTTCGTTAAAATAGTACAACTTCGGGTTGGCTCTCATACCTAGGCATGCAGCATCAGGAAGAGCTAGACCTCAACCCCACAACCATTGACTCGTACCTAAGTAAAACTGGAATTGCCACTGGCTCAGCAAACTTTCAAATATAAAATATATTGATTTGTTTAAACAAATAATACTGCTTTAAATCTAATTTAGAAGTTGGCTAAAATTATGACCCAAAATATGCTGTACTTACCTTTCATTGTCTCATAAGGTCAATTGTTTTTACCATTATTTAGGGACTTTAGCGTTACTTTGATTGCAGAGTTCAGTCTCCCTATTGGAATAATATAAACTAGGCAACAAAAGTACCTATATGTTTTTGGGAATCGGTATTTTGTATATTTTACAGATTAATATCCCAAATTTCTGTTCACTTGTGGGATAGAACACCTTCTGCATAACCTGTGATTTTGAAAAAAAACATTGATCCCCATATTTGGCTGCATGTACACTGAACACACATTAGAGTTAAAATGGAGAGATCACAAAAATGTCATTGGACTGCACCGTTAACTGTCAATGTGCTTCTTTGTGAACATAACAATGGCAGATTTAAAGGTGATCTTTTGTTAACTTATCATTTGATTTGGACTTTAATTAAAAAAATAAGACACGCTTCACACAGCAAGGTCATAGGTGACAAGCTGGCATAGTCATAGTTAAGACCACAGCTTGGGTGTATCGCATGGTCTTGAAAATAATTGGCAACAATCAGGACAAGTGTCTCTATCACATAATAACTTTACCATATTGATATACGTATCAATTATCAGTGTTAATAACGGGTATAACCACCATTGTTTTACACGTATTTATGCCATGAAATGGGGAGAATTGAATTTTAGATGGATATTACAAACACAAGAAAGCCGCACACTACCTCATTGCCCAGTGCTCATCTGTTTTGCGAACTCTCCATTTCAACTCTGACATGCATCCAGTGCAAATGCAGTCAAGCATGGCCACCAATTCTTATGAACATCGCAGGTACATAAGACACGATGTTATGCCACACATACTAACAAGAACGTTTGTGATTTATAGAAATACATGTAAGATCGAGATTTTGGGAAAGATGGAGAGTTACTTTCGTAAGAACTTTCGTGATTTTTTTAAAAAACATATAAAATTGAGATTTTGGGAAAGATGGAGAGATACTTTTGTTACTTAGTTCAGCAGTTGGCCTTGCTCCAGCAATATAATAACTAGCTCTGCATGATTAATATCTTAGTTGTGGTGTGCGCACAACGTTACAATGAATTTAGGAACATGACGTCACATTATTTTTGCCAAATTACAGGTCCATTTGGTGCCCACCGTTATATTCTAGAACAATATTATATATGCTGCACATAAAAAAACACGTATCAATTCAAAGAGGCCCAAGACTTTAAACACCGTGTTATATCTCAGTTCATTTACTTAACATCACTCGCTATATAAAAATCCGTATAAGTTCGGATGAAAGAATGTTCAAGGGTTTTGGTTTAGGTACTGTAGTCCGATAGCAGCATCCTCTGGTATTAAAAGGTGTGGGATTTTATGTAATTCGAAGATCGTCTTGGAACAGTCGGATGGCACAATCATTTCCCTTATAAACATATTTTATCTTGGTACACATTTTACAAAACTATTCTTCAGTTCGGTTTGAAAACAGCGTATCATGTCACTGATTGATATATATATATATATATATATATATATCATACAAGAAAAATAACTTTTAATAAATTATCAGGTTTTATAAAGGTGTACATTTTGCGTTATGTAAGGGTTGGCAAGTCTGCATTTGAACATTATCAGTTTGCCGTGTCATTGCCCTGTTCATAATATATAGTTCAATTTTGAATATTTCTTCTTTAGGCAGACAACTGGTATTCCAACGGGAACTAATTTTGCACCGTTTTGAGCCAATTTATATAGATTCTACCATGAGTATACGTTTTGGGTACAACTGTCAAAAGAGAGGAACTTTTTTGATAAATGGTTCAAGTTGAAATTAAAACATATTGATGACATAGGAAGCATCAATTATAAATACTTGGGAGACTATATTTCACAACCACACACAATGATATTAAATGCTGATTTCAAGACATACTGATGTATAATGATAATAGGAAATTCATGAAATTTAGTATATTACAAATGCGATGAATTTCAATCAAAGATCATAAATTTTTCTTACATAAATAATAACATTCCACATGGGCCAGCTTATGGGCTTATATGTCACGGTTAAGTGCTTCGCTAGACTATGCGCCGATTTTTACAACTTTACCTTCCTTCATATACTTCTATTGCAAACACTTGTGAAACAAGGACATCTTAGATGTAATGGAAGTGTTCTGTTCTTCAACTTTCTGGGTAAAATAACAATTATTATATAGATATCATGCAGATTTGAAGTATTTTATAAATGGTGTTGTAAATATGCAAACCTAACAATTGCAGCTGCGTATTGAGACCGGCCTAAGAATATGCCTTTTTTGTAAATATATTAGCATAGTACATTGTGGACAATATCCTGGATCGGAAAGTGTTTTGAAGGAGCCTCCCTATTAAGACCACCATTAATTTTAGGTTCGTTTGCAAACTGTGTTATTCTGAAATATAGGTAGCATCCCAAATGAAAAAAAGTTTGTATGACAAACTGCATATTAAGACCTCCAAAAATGCCTTTGTTGTAGCATATAATAGTAGGTATCATTATGGATCATGTTCTAAATAAGACATAGTGTTAGGTTTCGGGTTAAGGTTAAGGAATAAAGATGAAAAAAGAAATGAGCAGATGTCCAAAATGCTCCTAATATTGCTCATCAATGTTGGATAATGTAGTTCTTGCATTTTTATTTGGATGAAATATTGTATATCGTTGAAAACTAATGATATGTAGATTAAGTAAAACGAATTAGTTAACAAAAACATTATTTTTTTCTAAAACATTAGGGTAAGTTAAACCATACAATGCTTCTCATATCGCCCATAAACGTTTAAAATACGAGTAAAATATCATAGGAAAGCTACTAAGACGTCGTGTAAGGAAAACATATTAATTTGTCTTAAAGTTAGGGTCATACATATCATAAAGTGCTCCTAATTTCGCCCAGTAATAGTGTATAATAAAGTTCTATGTTGTACATTTCCAGTATGAATGCATGTTGTATATTTTTGGAAAGGCAATGAGACTAAGATTATGGAAAATAAATCGACGGTAAAAACATGTAAACACGTGTAACAGACAACAGGCGTGTAAAATATAAAAAGAAAAAATATATGAACAGACATGTAAAATACAAGAATGAAAAAACATGAAAGCATGAAGAAAAATGTGAATAGTATTTAACCTACATATAAAATTGTGCTATTGTCAATGATGAATTACTCTATTGACGCCCACTAAGAATTCATTATGTTACTTAATATGGTACATAGTCTAGGATGTCAAAAAGGGATGGTAGGCTATTTGTTTGGGAACATATGAATACAGCTGCAAGTAACAATAATGATATCATGCATGTATAGTCTGAAACATTGGAAAGCAAACGAAATGTACAAAATATTCACCTTTTATTGATTAGCTAGTGGAAATAAAACAGGAAAGAAACTAGCCACAGAAAGTAAGGATAAAAACAATTATCAAGTACTTCATACTTCTGTCTAATTAACATTTTATTTTTCCACTAATTTCAAAAGTCTATCGTATGACACAAATATTCCTGCAATGTCAAGAAGGAGATGTCTATCCACAATATAAATGTTCAGTTTTTCACATTCTTGACATTTTTTTACCTGAATGAATCAAATTTACGAGTATCTAAATTTGGTGTCATCATTTTCTCCTTGAATATTTTGTACTTTTGGTTCATTGGTTCGTTTGAATGCATTTGCATTATTTCTTGCAGTATTTTTGTTTCGTGTCTTGTCCGTTTTACATATTAACAGTTCCTGGTACTGAGACCAATTTGATGATGTTGGCTGTCACTTCAAATTCAGAAAGTTCTGGCTCAATGACAGGAGTTATCTCATTCACTGCCCTGGGAGCTCTTCTGGCCTGTACATGATCGGGTTCAAGATGTTTCTGCAATTGGTGATCCATTGTTTCATTCACGTGAAATATGAGTCCCTGGTTCACTTTTACTAAGTAGTCCACACTTAGGATATGCCATTTTTCCAGTTATCTCTGATCCACATTGGATTTTTTTCAACAGTTCTCAAAGTGCGTCATATGCCATAAACGTTCCTGTTTCCCGCAGAGCAATTGCAGAAACCACTGTTGAAATGTCTAGAAGGTGATATTTATACATGTTACAAATGTTTTGGATTCCATGGAACATCCAGGGAAACACATGAATGTATCCCAATTTTCGTACCACACTTCTGTATATTATTCCAGTCGCACGTAATTTGGTTATTGCGCCGTTGTTAAGGAATATTGCCAATTCAGCTAATTTATCATCCCATGTTTCCTTATTGGGATCCAATATTATGAGCACCCTTTTGCGGTCCCATGATACCATTTGATTTCTTGTATCTGACCAAAATGTCAGGTCAAGGAAGAATTGTAATTCCATGCTGGGAACACCTGCTTTTATGTCTTGCACGATGTCTCTATCACACACCTTCACAGATTTACCAAAACCATATTGGTATGGGTATTTGCCTGTAGCATTCTTTGATGCAAGTGTGCTGATTGTAATGTTTCTAGTTAATGTGTAAGCACCATTGCACTCCTTCCCACTGAGATCACTTTTACTTTTCATCTTCAGTCTCTCAATAGTGCGGACTGCTACATGATCAATATTGTCATATGCAGTTGCTCTATCCATAGAACTGTTGATGATAACTTCTGAAGGAAGAACCTGAAAGGCTATTGTTCCAAATGTTTGGAGCTTGTTTCTTTGTGTCTCCAGATATTCCACATTGATTTCATATATTGCTCCTGCAAACAGCAAACATTTTTTTTTAAAAAATGTACCTGTTGTGTATACTATACAAAAAATAGAATTACATAAATTTGAATTTATGGGGGAAATAAAATTACAAGATGCTATATTATTCACGTGTAAATTGAACAGCAATCCCCTTCATGGTAAATAGACTTTAACTTGTTTTTCATGGTATATGGAGAAAGTAATAGAACAATAAAAAGCCGCAGAGCTTGGGTAATTAAGATTTTGTAGTAAGTGAGTTAGTAAATAAAATTAATTTTCACAGTATTGGATCGATAGAGCTAACTAAATTCAATGCATTCTGTCGCATTACATGCAAGTACTTATTGGCATTTCTGTTCATTCTTGTAGTGGTCTGGAAAAAGGAAAAATGGCAATAGTGTACGGCTACCATGTCACTGTTGGCAAAAAAACATTTTTCTATCGGATTCAATACACCCTCCCTTTAGGCATCAAGTCGTGTATAAAATATCATTATTAGTGGGTACAACCATATTCAAATATTGACAATGAACACAGATATAAAGATTAATACATCGCATTCTCAGTTTATGTGGTTATGCAATCCAACTCTATGTGAGTGGCAAACCTGTGGATGTAGAATTTCTTGGGTGGCCTTTAATCCGGAGATAGCATGATATTCTGGTGGGTTGTAGCACGGTGCTAAATTGTAAAATTGTGAATAGATTACTTTCCCAATTGTTGTTGAGTCAACAGACAAAACGTGAACCAGGTATTCATTGACTTGTTTTAAAACTTCTTCTTTGTCTGTTATGAAATTAGCTCAGTCCAGCAGAGACATGGTTAAATAAATGCATCCTTTGTCCTTTGCCATCATTTCAAGCCATATCCTGTGCGACATCAATGAATGGTCTGGTTCAGGCTTGATGCTTGGTCCAATGTGAACGGCCATTTGCTCAATGAAACATATGTTGACCAACTCAGATATTCAGATAACAGGACTTGCCTTTTGTCCCAATGCACTCAACACAACCTTTAATGTTGTCTATCATGAAAATAAAATTATGAAACAAGAATGATGTTAATTAGAAATACCATAATGTCCATTGCACTAAACTGGCCTGGTTTATGTTTTAACGATGATATGAACTCGTGGCAAAAGGACCACCGCTTATATATGATGCTTTAAATATTGCATATTATAAAATTGTGAATTTGAATTGAATGTCATATAAGATAGCCAATTGAATGCCTCACCAATCAAACGTAGAGGCTAATAAAACATTCCTTACTCTTCAATATTTGATAAGCCTTTGTAAGCTTTGTGTCGCTCAAGCTTCAAAATCATATTAAAGGTGTGTTTGCTTGTATAAAAAATAAATTTTGGTATACATGAATGTCATGGTCATGCATAAGCTACATGAGAAAGGACGCGTGAAAAACTGTGTGTGGTATTGAGGTGCTTATGGCAATTAATGACATAACTGTCCTTCATGTAAATCAATCTTCCAAGGGTGTACGAGGCACTCACAGACGTATGAATCTGGAAGATTCCTGATCATCGGCATGTTAGAGGGAAGTCTTTCTAATCATGAGAGAATTGTGCGTTCCATGGGATAGTAGAAATACAGAGATAGGGCAAACGTAAGGGAGGATGATTGAAGAGGAAATTTGGACCTGGCAGACAACGATTTTGAGGTGATATGGCTGCCTCTGACCTTGTGCAGTTTATATGTATATATATATATATATATATATATATATATATATATATATATATATATATATATATATATATATATATATATATATATATATATATATATATACATATATAAATGTGTGTGGTGATGCTTATGGCTGCCTCTGACCTTGTGCAGTTTATATATATATATATATATATATATATATATATATATATATATATATATATATATATATACGTATATATATGTACATATATATACATATATATATATATATTTATATATATATGTGTGTGTGTGTGGTGATGCTTACCCGTGCTGAGTTTTTTCTAGTGTTTAATATTACATTGTCTAACACTCTGTATATCCCTTCTACATCACTCCACTAACCTTAAGGTTTTCACCAATCAGGCAGTTCCTCACTGCTGTTGTCCTCCATGTGTCCAGTGTTGAGAGATGTTCCAAAATACACTCAATTTCCTTTTAAAGGAACATTCTGAGGCAATCACTGTCTGATGCACATACAGCCAACGTGCATTCCTACTTCTATCTTGACAATTGTAATTGGAATTGAAATTTACGGTATCCATATATCCAGTTGTTTTTCATCTGCAATGATGCATCTTTAATCTGCAGTCTACTGTTTGCATCTGATCGCAGTCCATCGGAATAATTGTTCAGGTATGATTAACCTAATACATATATATATATATATATATATATATATATATATATATATGTATATATATATATGTATATATATGTATGTATATATGTATATATGTAAGTATATATGTATGTATGTATATATATATATATATATATATGAATGTATCTTTACACATGGAAATATGAATGGTATATGAAATATAGATACTCGTATGTGGTTCAGTCAAAGACACAGCGCTGATACAGTTATGGCGACTCTTCGTTGCCACACGGCTGAACTTTTCCAGGAACACAAGTTCACAACTTCGCAAGTAACTTCTGAATAGGATCATATTTTATACCATTAAAAAGCCAAGGAAATAAACATCCCTGCATTTTTTAGCTTGTCGTTAAGCTATGGGATGAGCAGGTAAATTGTTATCACGAAATGTTGTACATGGCATGTACACAGCGTGTTAAGGTGTCTTTTATCGGACTTTCTTTATGCTTATATAATGCTAACCACTAGATGGCAGTGTTATATCGTTATTAGGGTTTATACTTTTTCGGTACATGGTAACTTCCAGAAAAGATTCGGTTCTGCACTTTTATATACAATGTCCCAACAGTCATTGTACTTTGTGCTTTATAGACATTATTTCAAATTGTTTACTACTATTACAGCAGTGACAGGCTTAAATTATGAAATACCAATGGCCATATTATCTACAAACTTAGTAAGGATGTGCTTTGGTGTGTCTCTTAAATTTCTTCATACTTACATTCGGCTCCGTTCATAATTAACCTCCCGGGGGGGGGGGGGGGGTTGCATTCGTAAGGTTTCTTTTTACAATTATACTGGGCCAAAAACGTAAGGCAGCTTTCAGGTCAGTCCATTTTAATTTTATTTGTATCTCTGTAATATAGGAAATATCACATTGAAACAATCAATAGCGAGTGTTGCCTCCTCTGGCACCAATACAAGCTTGAACCCTGGGCCGTATGGACCAAAGCAGCCACTGGATGTGGCAGCGGGGGATGGCTCTCCACTCGTCAGTTAGTGCTTGGGTCAGGTCTCTGATATTGGTGGGTTGGGCAGGTCGCTAGTGGATTCTCCACGACAGTTCATCCCATGCGTGCTCTATTGGGGACAGGTCCAGGCTAAATGCAGGCCATGGTAGGCTTGCCACTTGTTGTTCCTGAAGGTACACCTCTACAACTTTGGGAACATGTGGTCTGACGTTATCCTGCTGGAACAGCTTCAGTTGTAGATGCTGTCTCGTAAAGGGCACCAAGTGAGGTGCCAACACCTCATCTCTAGACTGTTGTCCTGTCAGATTGCCAGGGATAACAACCAGGTCTGTTTTCTGTCCATGAGAAATGCAACCCCACACCATAAAACTAGTCCCCCCATCTGTCATGCTCTACTTTTGCAGCATTAGCATATCTTTATCCCTGCCTGTGATACACTTGGAGGCAACCATCACAATTGGATATGGAAAAAAGTGATTCTTGCGTGAAAAGGACTTGCTGCCACATTTTCTGTGTCCAGTCACGGTGGTGATTCGCCCAGTCAAGACGTCGCTGCCTCCTCTCTTGGGTTAGGAATGGACCTTTGTAGGGCCTGTGACTCCGTGGTCCAGCACTTTGGAGCCATTCCCTTACTGTCTGGGCACTTATTCAAGGATTGTGAACAGCAGGCGTTTCTTGGACTGTTTCTGTGGCATTGCGTTTGCGACCGCGCAAATGTTGCGATCCTGGCGTTGACTTGTGACTCGTGGTTCCCCACTTTTTGGGAGGTCCTGTACATCACCAGTGGTCTCATAGCGGTGTTTGAGGCATGAAATTGTGCTCTTGTGCAAATTGAAGCCTGCAGCAACTTCCACTGCAGGCATGCCCGACTCTAGCACGCCAATTGCACGGCCTCTCTTCAACTTTGACAACCTCGGCATTGCGAGTTTGGACCAATATTGCAATTAAAACTCGTTTTCCTGGCTTGCCACACTTGATTCTGTGTGACATTGAGAAACCAGACTGCAAACCTGACTACATCATGCACACGAGCACTTAATTGTTATGACATATTATGGCCCTGCATTGGAAAGCAATGAGGCATATCCCACCGGGTCATCTCCCGTTTTCAGCTCTGGGTGAACATCTTTCTGCATGTAAAATATGATTTTGAAATTATTGCACAATTTTAAATCAGAAGAGTGAAATGGAAGTTGCTTTACTTTTTTTTATCCAGTATAGTTGCACCAAGTTTTAATGCTAAATCCAATTTGGTGGGACCCCTGGAGCACAAAACGGCTATGAAAAAAGAAAGCTTCCCACAACAGGGGGCTTATGTTTGTACGGTACATTTCTACAATTGGCAACCTCACGAATGACCCATACCATTGAAGTTCCCTACCCACTAGAAGTCCAAAACCAACTTCATTAAATATATATATGTATATATATATATATATATATATATATATATATATATATATATATATATATATATATATATATACATATATATATACTGTGGCAACTTTGATTTTGCCACAACTCGGTCACTATTTATATCCCCCCCAAAAAAACATTGTAAAAACACTTGCGCAAATGACCTACTTCTCGGGTCATCTTGACATAGGTTTCCTGGAAATTGGGTCATACTGTCACTTTTGGAGTGTTCACCGTCACTCTAAAACTGACAATCCTATCCAGTCAAAAAAAAAACTGTATATGTAAACCTTGGTGCCCTCGCCACATTTTGTCCATAGAAACATATAGGTTCTGAGTGGAAGATCAAGGCCATTTTTCGAAAATTCTGGCGAATTTTGAATTTGGTATGCGTGGAATCTCAGAAACTGTAAAGCCTGCAAGGATGCCCTTGCACTACAGAGTGTGATGTATACTGAAGTTATGCACCTGATATTTGGTTAGTGATCTTGACCTACTTTTTTCCATTCGGCCGGTCACACTAAAAAAAATCGTTTCTTTGCATAACTCGAAAACTATCAATCGATTTGAATGATATTGAGCTCTATGGATAGCTGGTTTCGGGGCACACACAAATCTAAGTGGAACCTACCTCATGAGGTTTCAAGGTCAAGGTCAAATGACCGTTTGTAACAAAAGTGTTTTTATGCAAAAAAAATGTGCAATATCTCAGACACGGCTGGGGCCTGCAAGTCTTCACTCTAGCAGGACGACACTTACGCACTCAAGTTTTGCACCTGATATGTGATTTGTCACCTTCACCTATATTTTCAAGCTCACGACCTTTTGAAGTTTTGCTTTTGTCAATATTTGGAAGGTCATAACTCAGAGTTACCAATGACCTCAGGAGTACTGTTGGCCAACTATAAAATCCCTTTGAATACCCTTTAGGATGAAATATCCATTTTGTGATCTTTGACACCATGACCTACTTATTATAAAACACATTTCAGCTTGTATATAGAAACGTTATCATAGGATTTGAGTGATGTTAAGTTTGTTGCACAGGTCAACTCTGGGTCTAACTGTGCAAGTTAGTCATTTGGCAATCTGAAGATTTTCAACCTGACAGACCTTGCTCAACTTACATTATTCTCGTCCGATTTTCACCATGTTGGCTCAAAATAGAGGAACTTTAAAAAAATTAACAATTTTGGTGCACAAAATTGGAGCTGTAAGACTTAAAGCTTAACACATGACCTTTCAAGGTGAAGGTCATTCATCCTCAAAAACCTTCATTTTCCCAATACTCGATCAATTTTTATCTGATTTTGTTCAAGTTTGGCCCAAAATGTGTGGAATGTATAACAGCACAATTTAGTATTTTACATGGGAGCTCTAAAGGTCAAAGCTTAAGGTTATTTGACCTTTTGAAAGTTTTGACAAGCCATAACATGGTCAATTGTACTCCAATTATAATCATTGTCGCACTCAAATTGTAGCCATTGTAACATAACTCGATCAACCTAAAACCAATTTGAACCATGCTATGGTCAAATTGTACCTTTTGTAACATTGCACTATTTTGTAACATACGTGTTACCTCCAAAGGTCAAAGTCATTTGGCTCTCTGAAATATTCATTGAGCCACAACTGGATCAGCTTTCCAAAGATTTTGACCATATTAGGGTCTAATTGTAGCTATTGTCACAGTGCACAATTTTGTCATTAACATATGACCTCTAAAGGTCTAAGCTTTGAGGTCAAGGTCATTTTCCCCTTTGAAATAATCATTGAGCTATAAATCGATCAATTTAAATCCGATTTGGATCATCTCTGGCTCAATTTGTAGCTATTTGCATAATGCACAATTGTGTAATTTACATGTGAACTCTACAGGTCAAAGACCAAGTTGATTTGATCCTTTTGAAATTTGCATTCAGTCATAACTCAGTAAATGTTCGGCAATTTGGCATGTGGGGCTCAAATTGTACATATTGTAACACTGCACAATTTTATAATTTACATGCGACCTCTAAAGGTCAAAGGTCAAGGTGCTACAAGGTGAGATGACTATAATGGGAGCATGGGTGGGAGGTGGCTTCCTTTCACCAACTGCTTGGGATCGTAGAGGTCTGGTTTCCTTTTTTCTTTTTTCTTTCTTCCTTTTTTTCCAGGTTTGAACACCTACTTTGAAAAACAGCCCCATTTCAAATAACATGTGATTTGTCAAAACAACATGTTCAGTGTAAAGTAAAAGGTGCTTATTAGTCAGAGGTGTATGTTCCGTCGTACAGGTTCTACTCCACTGTAAGTAAACGATATGCCACAATTACAAGAGTGTTCATGAATATATTTGCTGATTGAAACGAGGCAAATATGTTTCTGGACCTCGAGCAAATGTGAGATATCAAACTTATTCTATGTTCCTGTGTGAAGTAATGACGCTCAGAAAGTGTGTTGTCCATTGCAACGTGGATTAATTCCAGCTATTCTAATGAGACAGTTGGCACATTCGGACTTTCTTCAGGTTGATTTTTTGAAACAGGCATCATGTAGTGGAGATGGATATGTACATGATGCAAAAAGGTTCAATTCAAGTCAATATTTTTTAAAATGGATATAAGGGGTGGGCAGGTGGTTCAAATTTTACAAGTTGATCTTTTCTTATATAAATTTCAGCTGGAGCCAAACGAATTGGAAAAGAATGTGGAAGCCATTGAGAATTTTGTAGTGAATAAACCTCCAGAATTTTCTACTGAGCTAGAACTCCCATCTCAAAGGTTCAGTAAAGTGGAGGAAGAAATAAAAAACGTGGCCAAAGATAAGAAGGAACTGAAACAGATGATGAGCCAAGGAAAAAGAAGTTTAGAGCAAGACGTGGAAGTAGTGGGACCAAAGAGAAAATGCTCAAGTCACCAATATGAAGCTATGGGTATGAAGGGTTTTTAGCTCTGCTCACCAAATCTGGCAATGTCCATCAGAATGGCATATCAATGTTTGTATGGTTTTTGGCGTTCACCTATTTCGGAACATGCTTCTGACATGTAATGGACTCATACTAAATATTGCAGATCTACAACAATAACTTACGTCTGTCCGTCCACCCGTCCATTGACATGATAGAGTCCACAGTACTACCCTTGCAAACGCGATACAGTTCACAGTTTTAAAGTTAGCCCATATAACTTTCAGGACATGCAAATTGTATCAAAAGCTCGGTCCAGCTCAATAATAGTAGCGCCACCTATTGTATTATTTAATATATTGGCCAAAAGGTGCATATTTCAAGAATATGGGTTTCATTGTTTTCATAATTTCACACGTACTTTACAACAAAGCCGAATATTTCATCTTCGCAACTAATAAACCAATGGGGTTAAGTATATATCAGACTTGTTATCTGATGAAGGCATGTTTTTATCCTTCACAAAATTTACACAAAAATTTCAGATAACAGTGAATTATTTACATATCACGAAGATGGAAAGAGATTTTAGCAACTGACATAGACATTCATGTAGAAGATAATTTGGTTTTGGAATGTAAAAAGAAAATAGACAAAATTTTAGACATTGGTAGATTTCCTCGTTTTGTATATCCTACCTTTTTACATCGATATATAGAAAGTCAACTGCCATTAATAAGGAAATGGACTGCAGAACTTAATTGTGCAACTTTAGAAGATGAATGGTTTGATTGTTCCCAGTGTATATATTCTGCAACAATATCTTCTCAAATAAGACGCTTTCAGTTTAGATTCCTACATAGAACAGTATATACAAATGAAAAGCTATATGAGTGTTTGTAGAAACAAATATATGCTGTTTTTGTAAAAGTGAAATTGAAACTGTAAAGCATCTTTTTTGGGAATGTCAGTTCACTGCTCAATTTTGGAAACATATTTTTGCAGGTTTTTCAGTGAACGATGTACGAATAGCACAATTTTCAGCTAAACAAGATTTGTTGGGTGATATTTATTTAAAACCAATTTATAGTTTAATATTTATACTTGGAAAGAAATTCATACATAGTTGTAAATACAATTATATTCCACTTGATGTACCTAGATTTATAACCTATGTGAAGAAGATCAGTATGATTGAGTTTTGCATTGTCAGAACTAGAGATAAGCTATCTAAACATGATAAGAAATGGGAAAAATTCATGTTAGAATAATAATTTGCGTACTTTTCCTTTTCTCTTCTATTTTTGTACTTTGGTGTATACGTTGATATGCAATAGATTGTATCCACGGACAAATATATTGTAATCATAATTTTGTATTTTTTGTTACTTGATTTTGCAAAATACTGCTGAAAAAATATCAAGTTTGGGTAAAATTTAGATGTACAGAATGTAATACATGTATTCAACAATTGTCATTTTATTCTTGTATACTGCACCCCTGATGGAAAAATTTAAAAAAATATAAAAAAAATATAAAAAAAATATAAAAAATAAAAAAATAATAATAAACCAATGTATTCAAATGATGCCATATGAAAGAGAATGGAAAGGATTGTCCATTTATGGTACCAGATTATTCATATGTATATTATTTTGAACATTCGATCAAAGTTTTTTTAAAAACTTTTAAAAAAAATCATATGTAGGATGCCAAAACTGGAGAATTTTATCTTCGCAAGTATTCAACCTATATATTCAAATGATATGTCATATGAGAGAGAATGAAGAGCTTAGTCCATTCGTGGTATTAGCTTATTCCTATCTGTGATAATATTTAGAAAAATAAAGGTTTTAACTTTTGTTAGGGTTACGGTTAGGGTTTAGGGTTAGGGTTTAGGGTTAGGGTTAGGGTTAGCGTTACGGTTAGGGTTGGGTTGGGTTGGGTTGGGGTTAAGGGTTAGGGTTTAGGGGTTAGGGTTTAGGGTTTAGGGTTAGGTTTAGGGTTAGGGTTAGGGTTAGGTGAGGGTTAGGGTTAGGGTTGGGTTAGGGTTCGGGTTCGGGCTCGGGCTCGGGCTCGGGCTCGGGCTCGGGCTCGGGCTCAGGGCTCAGGGTTAGGGTTAGGTTTAGGGTTTAGGGTTAAGTTTTAGGGTTTAGGGTTTAGGGTTTAGGGTTAGGGTTAGGGTTAGGGTTAGGGTTTTGGTTTAGGGTTAGGGTAAGGTTTAGGGTTAAGGGTTAGGGTGAGGGTGAGGGTAGGGGTTAGGGTTAGGGTTTAGGGCTAGGGTTTAGGGCTAGGGTTAGGGTTAGGGTTAGGGTTAGGGTTGGGTTGGGGTTAGGATTAGAGTTTAGGGTTTAGGGTTTGGGTTAGGGTTAGGGTTAGGGTGAGGGTGAGGGTGAGGGTTTTAGGGTTAGGGTTAGGGTTAGGGTGAGAGTGAGGGTTTAGGGTGAGGGTTTAGGGCTAGGGTTAGGGCTATAACTGTGGCCCTATAAGGCCAGTCCAGGGCCAGTCTTTAGGGTTATGTGCCATAAGACTGGCCCTCTGTAGAAATATTTTGCAACAACTTGACTAGGACTAAGGTACATCACTTACGTTAAACGTTTCCAAATAAATTGGAAATTTCATGTTTGTATATTAGTTTTATTTCTTTAATTTGACAGGTGTAATGTACTTTGTGAAGAGTTTCAAAAGATTATTCTTGTGAATGATTCTAATATTAAATAGTGTACTGGATCAACTTCACTCACTGGAATGCATTTTTGGAGATCTATAGCTGTAATGCCTACTTCCTATGGAAAACGATGCACTTTGTGAGATTAGGAGCTCTAACACTGGCCATCTATAAAATGACTCAATGGAAACCAACCTCCATAAGCATAGTTAAACTTGAAGAAACATGTTTTCAATGAGACACTTTCCTGTAAAACCCCAGAACCATAACACTGGCCCTGTAGGGCCGGTGTTATGGTTGTGATGTTTGTTCGCATTCGAGGGTTTTTTCGCATATTACACCAAAGTAATCCTTGTACTGTGAAAACTATTTATCTTCAATCAAAACAGTCACTTGAAAATAGCCAAAGTGCCATAGCACTATCCCTAGCCTTGCAGGTCTTGCCAGGGATGGGGATAAGATCTCCCCAAAATGCTAAAACTGGCCCCACAAGGCCAGGGTGAGTGTTATGGCATTTTACAGTATTCCAAACAAGTAGTGCATTATTGGTATTCTCAGAGGGTTTAGAGCTGTAATACTGAGCCCTTTGGAAAGTCTTGTACTTTTGGGGATTGAAAAAAAAAAACCCAGACCCATCACACTGGCCCTGTCAGGCCATTTTTTTGTGTTTGGGTTTCATGCTTTGGGCGATTTGTTTTTGATATAACATCAAAATATTGCTTCTACTGCAAAAACATTATTCTATGATACTGGCCTTCTATCACAATTTATAAACACCAGCCTCTATAAAACTGTTTAAGTTTAAAACATATTTTGTAATAAGATATCTTTAAGAAAAAAACATTTGGAAAAAAACCCCAAACCATAACACCGGCCCTACACAGGCAGTATTGTGGTTCAGGGGATGGGTTTCCCAATAATGCCATAAAATTGTTCCACAAAGCCAGGGGTTTTTTTTGGCACTTTAGAGGTTTTCAAACTGCATTATTTTCATTCTTAGGGGATTGAAAAAAAGAACATTTTTCTGCAATTGAAACCCCCTCCCCAAATGCCATGCCATAACATCAGCCCTGGCCTTGAGGGACTTGTTGTTCAGCATTGATGAAAACCGTGACCCCAGCCCAGGACAAAATAAGGTTACCCCCAAAAGTCATGACGTTATGATATGTTTAAAAACAACTGAAAGACGTTAGAAACTATTTGGTTACAACAAAGGCCCTAAAGGTTAGTTGGTGTTAATGGGAGTAGACTACTACTACTGCTATTTCAGAGCAGCCTAATTTAGTGTGAGAAATGTATTGATCATAGATTAATTGCACATAGAAAAGTATTGACACGTGTCAATATTATCCAAATATGAAGCAATGGCCATTTGAGTGTACTAATAGTCTCTGATCATAATTGCCTCATCTTTGCCTCAAAATATTGTAAAGTTTTCACCTGAGAAACTGATAATTAAATCCCAGTGAAGCTTTGATGATATATTGTAAGTATCTAATGCTGGCTAGGCTCCATATAAAAACCAAAATGTGCAATAGAGATGTTTGGAAATGTATTCAGATATGGGGAAATACAATGGCATTGTGATATACAATGTTATTGTAAAATATATTAGTGTGAAATAATAATTGAAATCCAAAAGTGATAAATGCGGTTAAAAGATTGTGCAAGAACATAACCTATATACTGTTGTGGTGTACATGATAATGTACTTTGTATAATTGAAATTAATTTTTTTCAGAATTAATTATATAATCAACCAAGTGTAAAATGAAATTGTGATCATGAGCATTCTGTAGATATAAATAGGTAAACTTTTCTATCATGTTTGTGAGTGAACTTATTCAACCTGATGTCATTTCCAGTATGAGAATAGAAGGAGGGAAATTTCAAACACACGAAACATATTTCAAGGTTTTAAAATTGAATGGAAAACAAAATCTTGATACAGTATAGAATGAACATGCATATTTAGTTGACGCTGACCTTCTTTGACATGGTCATATCTTCATCTGAATCTGACTCCAACTCCAGAACTTGCACCTTTCTTTTTTTCCTGAATATAATTTCGTCGCCCTGCTCATCATTCTCCTTCTATGAAATAAGCGAAAATTAAAATTGTCTGTAGTTTTGGAACTAGTTATGACAAGTGATCGTACAACTTTTGCTGACTGGACAGCTAGCAAAGCTTAAAATTGTGTCTGAACAAGAGAACAATATTTTTTCCTCCCCACTGTGTATTTATTTATGTAGGATCCCGAACAGGTATGTAGTTTTCGACTATACGTTATTGATCTACATTTACAATAGCTTGGAATTGAGGTCACTTGAGTTTTGGTGCTAGTTTCATTTGCTCTCCCAAGGAAGAAATGTGTAATACAAAAACAAATTGTTTCTATGCGTCTTGTTAAGAATATATTGGAAACCTGGGGAAAACGAAATGACCCCTTTCGTGATACATCGCATGACACGTGGTGCATGCAGTTTAAAAGCTAGCCTTTTTCATTTGGGAGAGAGCTGTCCTCATGAGAATCAGATTGTAGCAGTTGAATGTTTCCTTTTCTTCCAATAACTATCTCCTCACCATCCCCACTCTGCCTTAATAAGCAAAGACATGAAATGGGTTTTATTTCCAACTAGTTATGCAGGCAAATTTAAGTAGTTCAGTGGCTGCCAAGAGATTGAAAAGTACTGGCTTACTTGTTGCAATTTAAAGAAAATGTCTATTATGCTAATTAAGGATGGCTCAATTATATTCTAATATTACAAACCAGAAAGAGCATCCCAGCAGATCTTCTGTTTGTAGACGATGAACATTAATGTATTAGTATTCAAAACACTGTAAGTTAAAGTATTGTGTCATTCCCACGTACAACGTGAAAGTTTAAAGCATACATATCTCATTTGGTCATTATTGGATAAACCCTGCGTGACATATGTAAGCAATATTCTTTTGACTCGATAGCACTTCATACTCCTTACATAAACTAGGTCCCACATTTTTTGATCAGCGAAGTAATAATTATTTATCAGACAGTGTCTGATTAACAGTATTATTATACTGAAAAGAACACGTTGTAGGTCGGTCAAACTGGCCACTGTGTCATCAAACTAAACCATTTCTATAATATAATCTCCAATTTTATGAGTACTAATAAAAACATACACTTTCTTCTTCTTTCTCCTTCATGGAAGCATGTTCTTGCTGCGTGTGAACCCAGAAAAGGAACATAATTTTAGAATGTAAATTGAGATTCTTTATCGATAATATATGGAATAAATTATACGGTCATGGCATGGGACAAGCAAGACTGTACTGTATTTTGCATGGCGTCAATCTACTTCACGCACAACAATTACATCATGCACGTGACAGATGTACAACGTTGCACATATCTGACTTAATACACTTATGAGGGTCCATCCATGAATCCAGAATAATTAGGGCAAATGTTTATTCTTTGAACAAAATGGTACCACATTCGCAATACTGTCAATACTACACAGGATAAAGTGCATTATATTCTTTGTCAGCGGATTTAGAAGTTTGGACCTTGGCAGTAGAATACATCACAAAGTGCATCCTAAAAATCTCATTATTTGGAGTTAAATAGTAATAATAAGTTCCTTGCCAGTGCTTCAGGTACCCCCTGTATATGGTGTAGATAGTTGGTTTGTTGTTCTGAAAAGGGACATGAAGAGATAAGATATTCTGCCAATGATTGGGCCGTTGAACAATTCACATTGTTCATCAACTTCTTCATCATACGTTGTTTTCTGCACAAGTTGTGGTACACAATAACAATGGACAAAATTGACAAAAGGTAAGAAGAAGAATGAATTCAGTTTTCCTACTTCTCCCTGCGATATTTTAAGAAAATGTTCTGCTATAACGATCAGTTTTGTTATGCGATATATTATTACTCCCTTAGAATTGGATGCTAAAAAGGAAGACCGAAATAAAATACTTAATTCTGCAACAGTAAAGTTTTAAATCCCAAAACATAATTATACTTTACATCTAGGTAAAATAGGAAGGCTGCCTAATGATAAATAGGGTTTTAAAAGTGTCAACGTTTTTATGAGTCAGGTCCAGCCAAGTCAGAAATTAGGTCAATCATGTCAAATAGACGATATGAGCCCTATAATTCTTTATAGTGCTGAAAAAGTTTTAATGGATCCATAAAAGGGTCGCTCGTATAAAGGTACGGTTTCTATTTAGATTTTCTTTCATTTTAGGGGCTTGTGCAAGGAATTTAGACATTTATTTTCACACTCAGGGTCATTCTTAAAACATTAGGTTTATTGATACAATATAGTGAGTAATAAGAAGGGACAAACAAGCTATTTTGCTTCTAGATATCCATTTTAGGGCTCCTAGGGTGGACGAATTAAGACCCCACTGTTATGCCGACCCTCCACCACAAAAACGAAAGATTGCATAAGCATCTGATGTTAAGCCTACGGAATGACACCCAATTTAGTGATACACTGTTGAATGTCATTTACAAATAATTTCTTCTGGTAGGTAGCTATGAAGAAGAGTGAATGAATGCAATTTTGCTTGAATACATTGTTTCATTATTAAAAGTGGTGATTCGTATGAAGCACAAAACGAATATTCATACACACATGATTGACATGGGCAAAGGAATCAAATGACCAATGTACGGTACCTTAAATATCATGAACAAATATACAGTTCCATGCAAACAAGAGCCATCACGATCAAAGATCATGAACTGTCGGGAAAGTTATTTCGCAAACCATTTGGATTAATGCAAACTCACATCAAACACTCTCCAATGTGACTATTAACCATGTAACAAAATGTGACGTATCATGAAGTTTACTTTTGTGTACTGTCATGAAAAAAGTATTGGCCAAAGTAGTAGATTAATCTAGTTTCATTTATAGAACTCTCATCTTTAAATGACATTTTGTATATTGCTCCATATGTACGACGTGTAAAATTTATATACACAAATGTAATCACCACATATTCTTAATACCATTCGTGTTATATTTAAACATCATTCATTTAAAATTTAAAATTATATTTGCTTTTGTTGAATATACTTGTATCCCTTTTTTCAAATAAAAACTGATCAACCTACACGTTTCTCCTGCAGCAAGGGTACGTCTGGGTCCCTAACCCCATAGTCCCAAAACAGTTGTTCATAAGGTTCTATGACCCTTGCTGCCACCATAGCCAGTCGTGGCTTCTCTTCAATAGTTACTTGGACTAGTCTTTGGGGTTTAACATTTCCACCAATCTTGTGGATCATGTATTTGGCGGAGTTGTTTCCGTAAAGCCGTGTGGGATCCACCACACATGGTTTCAAATTTAGGCCCCAAGTAGTGTATATAACAAAACACCCTTCCCCATTTTCGGCATACATGGCTTCCCTTTTCTTCATTATTTCTTCGTCGAACAAAAGTTCCCCAATATATTCAACAATAAAGTCCCATGGCTCTCTCCGCACTGTGGTAAACACACCCTGGCCCTCTGCTGTGTCCCTGATCTGAAGTCCCTCACCATCAGGAGTATGTTGCAAGCCTTGGAGTACCTTTTCCAAAGGTGACAAATGCACCAAAGGTGCTGCAAAATAAGTAACACTTCATTATACAATACTACATGAACTTTCTGTTGATATGAAATTGCACATAAGTTCCATAAAACTGATTGAAAAGGAAAAATTTCGCTTCATATGTTAGAAGACATTAACTACACCCTTGTATATAATAATATGAGGTCATTCTGTGTCAAATTTATAGTCCAAAAGCCGGGCCAAGTGGATATCCGTTCAAATACTGAGGTTTTTAACAATTATTACAGGACCATCTGAACAGTCTGCAATTATGTCAGTATGATGTTGCATCATGTCATGTCGTGTCATATCTTATCACATCACAGCAATCCAGGTGCCATTTATTTATTTATTTATTTATTTATTTATTTATTTATTTATCTATTGATTTATTTATTTATTGTTCATCAAATATGTGTAATATCTTTAAGAGCAGGTATTATATCATCAAAACGTTCCAGCAACAACTGATCGATTTATATTAATTTTTCAGCAGGTGCTGATTGTGAGGGGGGACCAGCTTAAAACTTACTATCTTGGCATAGTACGACATTTGCGAAATCCAACATTCAAAAGATAGATTTACTTGGTATTTGCGACACTGTTTATCTCTCTTATCGCATTTTTGTTCATTACGGAAATTACTTCATTTTGATCACGTTTATGAGGCTATATCCTTCATGGGTTGACAGGCAATTGTCACGGAGAAATATTTCTTGCCAATCTGTGAAGAATGTAACCTCATGAACGCAATTCAACTCGAATTCGATATTTATATACTCTTTCTACCTTTGATGCACCGATTGATACAAAAGAGCATGTTTTGTTTTGTACCCTTACAGGGTGCATCTTAAATATAGTGAAGAGGGAGTAAGGTGGGTAGAGGAACCAAAGCATAACAGCCGGCCCTGAACGTTTTCACTGGCTAGAACATGCTTTGAACATGAACGGTAGCACAGAGAGGAAATGGGAAGCAATACACATTGCTTTGGAATGCTGAGTGCACACGCAATGTGTTTGGTCGTTTTGACGACCTTGTGCACGAGGAATCGATTACCTGTACCGGAAAATAGACTGCGTGTGCAATAGCTATTGCTTCAATGCTGTGACCCAAACCAAATCAAATTATATATATATATATATACATAAACACACACACACACACACACACATATATATATATATATATATATATATATATATATATATATATATATATATATATATATATATATATATATATATGATATGACTAACTTGCTCTCAATTTATAGACTCAAGTTACTAGTCGAATTTGAAAAATGTTACTACCTCAGTGGTCTTCTTCCATATGAATCACTCGAAATTACAGCAAGCTTTAATTTATGTGATGATTTCCACTGCAACACATCCATTGCATTGTCAAAACTCATAAGAATATCCTTACATAGAACATGATGTAGAAAGGTATGTGCAGTTTTACACAAAATAAAATTTACCAATATTTTAATGCTATGTAATTTAAAAGTGAAATATGACCACAAACAATCATATGGGAATGACTGCAAACAATGGTGAAACAGATATATGCGCAAATAAACATACAAAATGAAATTGACACGAAAAAGCAACAGCATCACCTCATTCCAATGGTAGCAAAGCGACTTTTCATAAACGTGCCACTAACTTTAAAACTGCATATCATAACAAAATTTTAATGATTTTGCAAAACAATCTGTTATGTATACTTTTGTCAATTGAGCGTGGGCCCAACATCCTTAAAAGAAGCATATATAAGATTTGGTAATAATAAGCCATAAATGTTCCAGCTCCCACCTGTCCACAGAGTTTGCAAATGTATCTAATGGCCAAGTCTTCGTGTGCAAATTGTTCACTGTTACATGCTTGCCTAATTGTACTTAAAATCTGGTTATGAAAAATTGTGTATAGATAACATTTTTTTTAACCTAAATGCCAATGACTTTCATTCTTTTCTGACATACCTAAGTACACATTTACTGCAGAACATGCTCATGCAGTTAAGTGTGGCACATGTGGGTAAGTGACACGCACAGACACACACATTGTAGTACAATACATGCAGATAAATAAGTGATAATTCTAAAAACAAACACCTAAGTGCAACACATGTACATGCAGTTAAGTGACACGCATACACACAAACACATAGGTGCATCGCATACAGTTAAGTGACACTCATGCACACTAACACTTGCAACACAATTAAAGAAGTAACAGTCAATATACACTCAAACGCAGGGCTGAGTGCAACACTTATACATGCAATCGTGAAGTTAAGTTAGAGAACAGCTTAGACAGTTTTTACAAGTGCAACAGATGAAGGAAATAGCAGTGGCATTGCACACAAAGAACCACCGGTGACAATCCATGCCTTAATTAAGCTTAGACGTAACTGTTTGCTATTCCATTCAAATATTTGCAAACAGAAACACACAGGTGCATTGATTAGTAACGTAAAGTTAAGGCTACAAAAGGATGAGCCTACCTGATACAAATATTCTTTCTTGCAGATCCCCAATATCGCACACAACCTAGAATGATAATAATTCTTCTCATAAAAATCCACTTATAGACTTTACATGAGAAGATTCAATATAAAAGGCCCATGGGCCTTATCCTCTGCTGACATTGCCGTGATGAAATGTCATAGATGGCACACTAGGACTTTATGCAAAATAGCTTGAAGTTTTGCTGGAATAATGAATTTATATACGTTTCCACATATTTTGCTTCATAATTCCAAAATACTTTAAGTGGCGCCACCAGTATCAAACCAATTCCTGGTTTTGACCCTCCCTACAAAGTTTTATTGGGGACAAAGGCCACAGGCTGCTGGTCCAAGCCACACGGTAAGCTTCCCTGCCCCATTAAATGGTAAGAAACCTGTGTACAACTTTAGATATAATATACTTATTTTTTCCCAATTACGACCAATAGTCTTTGATATATTATAGCACAAAAATACTCAACCGCTAGGTGGCGTTGTAAACCTCCAGGTGGCTACTAAGGACGCCACCCAATTGGCACTACATCAGAAAATGTTCAGTTCTACGAGTAGCAAAAGTATGCCAAGTCTCATTATTTCTATCCAAAATCCGACCAACGTGTAGAAAAATTAAGCTCCAATTACGACCAAAAGTAACTGACATATCATAGCACTTGTGAAAGAAATCAACCGCTAGGTGGCGTTGTGAGCCTCCAGATGGCCAATAGGGTGCGCTTCTCAAATGGGTCTATATCAGAAAATGGTCAGCACTTCAAGTAGTGCAGGTATGCCAAGTTTCATTACCCGTCTAAGATGTACAATCCGACCAATGTGTAGGCAGAGTAGGCCCAATTACGATCAAAATTCATTGATGTATTATAGCACAGAAATTACTTAACCACTAGGTGGCGAAATGATACTTCAGGTGGCCAATAGGAGGGGCTACTCAGTTTGCACTATCTCAGAAAATGTTTTGCTCTTCAAGTAATAAAGTATGCCAGGTCTCATTATATCTATCCAAAATCCGAACAACATGGAGGCAAAGGAAGTTCCAATTACGACTAAAAGTTATTGATACATTAAAGCACTTGTAGACAGTACTTAACCGCTAGGTGGCGTTGTGAGGCTTCAGATGGCCACTAGAGTGCGCTACTCAACTAACACTATATTAGAAAATGGTCAAGTACTGCAAGCATGCAGTGTTTCATTACGTCTCTCCCAAATGCACAATTAGACCTAAGCGTAGGCAAAGTAGCTCCTGTCATGACCGAAAGTCATTGATATATTATTGCATAGAAATTATTAAGCCCATAAGTTATGAGCCTCCAGGTGGCCGATAGGGACGCTGCTCAATTGGCGCTATATCACAAAAATGTTTCGCTCATCAAGTAGCACAAGTAAGAAAAGTTTCATTATTTGTATCCAAAATCCGACCAACGTGTAGGCAAAATAAGTTCCAGTTATGACCAAAAGTAACTGATACATTATAAGGTAGAAAATACTCAACCACTAGGTGGTGTTGGAGCCTGTAGGTGGCCACGGGGGGGGGGGGGGGCGCTACGCAATCCGCAATATATTAGAAAATAGTAAGCAGTTCAAGGAATACAGGTACAAGTTTTATTACTTCTATCTGAAATATACAATCTGACCAACGTGTAGGCAGAGTAGCTCCAATACGACCGAATATCGTTGATATATTATATTACAGAAATTACTCAACCAGTAAGTGCCGTTGTGAGCCTTCAGAGCGCCAATAGGGGGCACTACTTAATTGGCACGTTATCAAAACAGGTTTGGCTATTCGAGTAGTACAGGTATACCAAGTTTTATTATTTCAATCCAAAATCTGACCAACGTGTAGGCAAAGTAGTTCCAACTACGACCAAACGTCATTGATAAAATATAGCCCAGAAAGTATTTAACCGCTAGCTGACGTTGAGACTCTCCATGTGGCTACTAGGGGGCGCTACTTAATTGACCCTATATTACAAAATGTTCACCTCTTCAAGTAGTACAAGTATGCCAAGTTTCATTACCTCTATCCAAATTACACTATCCGATCAGCGTGCAGGCAAAGCAGTTCCAATTAGGACAAAAAGTTATTGATATACTTTATCACAGAAAATACTGACCCGGTAGGTGGCGTTGTGAGCCCCCGGGGGCCACTAAGGGCTGCTAGTCAATTGGCTCTACATCAGAAAATGTAGTGCTCTTCAAGTAGTACAAGTATGCTAAGTTTCGTTGCTTCTATTTAAAATGCATGATCTGACCTTTTTTCGTGCTTATAGACTGTACTAAAGTGTCTGCCCCTTATGTAGATTAATATATGCTCCCTTATACCAGATTGACATGTTTTATCGCCCATATTTGTTTGTTTGTTTGTCTTTTTAAAAGCATTGGACCATATAAATCTAGTTAAATATTATTTCAGTGCATGCTTTAAACTATTTAGGAGCAACATGTATGTGAACAATATCTTTTCTAACTCCAATCATGCATTAGAAACGTAATAAAAAAGAGAACTTACGAATTCACCTGCCAGTTCCAATTGGCGCCAATAGCAGAGGAAGAGAAGTGAATCATGGCTAATAGGGAGCATCATAATAATATTTTTAAAAACCAAATTGCTCCTTGCTACTAACAAATAATTGAAATGGATTATTCAGTGGAAGAGCTTCCAAACGGTATACTTCTTTCATTTAAGGACAGAATAGTTATAAAGTTACAGGCAAAACTAACTTGACTGGTCATGTGACAAAATGGCCGCCAGAACATATTTTTCTATTAATTTAGCTAATTTCTGCAACATTTCACAAAATATGAGGTGTTTTTTTTTTTTTTCTTTTCTTTTTTTTCGAGCAGAATTTAAAGAGACTTTTCCCTTCTGCTGAAAATAAGCGAAAAACATGGTTTCGGGGCTAGAATTCGGGGGTTTTTTTGCTATTTTTAGTGAAGAATTCAACAATATTGCGCCCCTGTCATGACACCAAGCAAAAATATAGACTGCAGTTACACTCAGGGTCGGTCTCCTATTCTTTTAGGGTTTAAAGCAAAATGGGTTATAAATGTCAGGTTTTATTTGTATTTTGTGAGTTCTTAAAAAAAAAAAAGAAAAGCCCATGGCAAGGACACCGACGCTGAGGGTCGGTCTCCTAGCTATGGGGTTTTCTAGCACTAGGGAAACCGTAACAATAAAATAATTATTGAAAAGGATCAAAAAGGTAATAAAAAAATAGGCAAAATTGTTATTTAATTATGAGTAATATTTAGGGCCAGTTTTATGGCTCTGGGGAGGGCCAGTTTTATATACCACTGTAATTTTGGGGTAAACTGTCACAATATGGACAAAATTTTTATTGGCGAAAATAATTGCCCCGGAACAGTTTTATATACCATCGTAATTTTGGGGCAAATTCTCAATGTATGGAAAAAATTTTCATTGGCAAAATTATTCCTTAGAGTGTAGAAAAAAAAACCGGCATACAATAGGGATTATAAAATGTACGAAAACCCCAAAACCCGAAAACCCCAAAAAGACCACAAAGCTGGCCATTCTAGGGCCAGCTTTATACTTTATACAAATACTTCAACTTCTCTTGACACCGTGCTAATTTTTAGCCTCTATCTCAAATTTTAGCACCACCACCGCCCCCCCCAAAAAAAAAACCAATTCAAAATTACATCAGGACTACTAAACTTGCCCTGTCGGGTAAGTGTTATGGCGCCGGGGTTTTCACAGAAAAAAAATTTAGTGCAGCAAAATTGAAATTAAATTATCGGGGCATGGTTGGGTTAAATATGGCCAAAAAAAAAAAAAAAATACTGGCCCTGAAGGGCCAGAATTATGGCTCTGAGGAGGGCCAGTTTTATATATCACTGTAATGTTGGGGTAAATTCTCACAATATGGACAAAATTTTCATTGGCGAAAATATTCCTTAGGGTGTACAAAAAAAGGTATACAATAGGGACCATAATAAATTACAAAAACCCCAAAACCCCAAACAACCCCAAAAAGGACCATAACACTGGCCCTATAGGGCCATTCTAGGGCGTTTTATATTTTACTCTCCACAAGGGTTAATTACAAAAATTACTCCATTTTTTTACACCATACTAATCCTTATCCTCTATCTCAAATTTTTTCACCCCCCCCCCCCAAAAAAAATAAAAATTAAAAACCCCAAGTCATGGTTAGGGTTAATTCCCACATGATATTTAAAAAACAGAAAAGCGACTTTCAGAGTGCAGGGAAATTTTTTATCCAAAATGACAAAAAAAAAATAAATGGCCCGCAGTGCCATAATACCGGCCCTGGAGAGCCAGGGCCGGTATTATGGCACTTTAGGGTTTTCCGACAGGATATTTTTAAATGAGAAAAGTGAGTTTCAGCGTGCAGGGAAGTTTTTGGTCTTATATGAGAAAAAATAAAATTGCCCCAGTGCCATAATACTGGCCCTTTAAGGCCGGGGCCGGTTTTGTGGCTGCAGGGGTAATTTGCAGTTTTCCAATAGAAAACCTTTCATTGCAGAAAAATGCTTTTCACAGTGCAAGAGATATTCTGGGGCAACGCGAGAAAAAAAATATCCGTAGAACCATAATACTGGCCCCACAGGGCCGGTTTGATATACCACTTGGTTTTTGGAGGGTTAAACAAAAAAATGGATTTTTGTTTTTTAGTGAAAAATCTCCTGGGGTGGTATAAAAAAAATGGTATGACATTTAAGTCATCAAAAAAAAGATGAACCCAAACCCCCCCCCCCCCCAAAAGACCATAAAACTGACCCTATGTGGCTGGCCTTGGGCCGGTCTCCTATTCAATGCCCTATGGGCATAACAGGAAAAATTACTCCCATTTTTTACACCATTTTAATCCTTAGGGTCCATCTCAAATTTTGGCACACACACCCCCCAAAAAAACACCAATCGCAAGTTATGGTTAAGGTTAATTCCACATGATATTTAAAAAAGCAGAAAATCAACTTTCAGAGTGCAGGGAACTTTGTTATCCAAAATGACAAAAAAACACTAAAAGGCCGCACTCCCATAATACAGGCCCCGGAGAGGCAGGGCCGGTATTATGGCACTTTAAGGTTTCTAACAGGATACTTTTCAATTAGAAAAGTGAGTTTCAGAGTGCAGGGAAGTTTTTGCTCTAATATGAGAAAAATAAAATTGCCCCAGTGCCATAATACCGGCCCTTTAGGACCAGGCCGGTTTTATGGCTGCAGGGTTTATTTGCGGTTTTCTAATAGAAAATCTTTTATTGCAGGAAAATGTTTTTTTACAGTGCAAGAGATATTCTGGTGTAATATGAGAAATAAAATATCCGTAGAACCATAACATTGGCCCCACAAGGCCGGTTTAATGTACCACTTGGTTTTTTGGGGTTCAACGAAAAAAGGAGGGATATTTTGTTTTTTGTGAAAATTCTCCTTGGGTGGTATAAAAAATATTGGTATAACATTTAGATCATCAAAAAAAGATGAACCCAAAACCCCCAAATAACCCCCAAAACACCATAAAACTGGCCCTGTGTGGCTGGTCTAGGGCCGGTCTCCTATTCAATGCCCTATGGGGGAAACAGAAAAATTACTCCCATTTTTTACAACATGTTAATCTTTAGGGTCCATCTCAAATTTTGGCACACACACCCCCCCCCCAAAAAAAAACACAAACCGCAAGTTATGGTTGGGGTTAATTCCCACATGATATTTTAAAAGGCAGAAAAGCTACTTTCAGAGTGCAGGGAACTTTGTTATCCAAAATGACAAAAAACATTTAAAGGCTGCAGTGCCATAATACCCGCCCTGGAGAGCCAGGGCCGGTATAATGGCACTTTAAGGTTTCCGACAGGATACTTTTTAATGAGAAAAGTGAGTTTCAGAGTGTAGGGAAGTTTTGCTTTAAAATGAGAAAAAATAAAATTGCCCCAGTGCCATAGTACCGGCCCTATAGGGCCAGGGCCGGTTTTATGGCTGCAGGGTTAATTTGCGGTTTTCTAATAGAAAATCTTTTATTGCAGAAAAATGTTTTTCACAGTGCAAGAGATATTCTGGTGCAATATGAGAAAAAAATATCCGTAGAACTATAATACTGGCCCCAAAGGGCCAGTTTGATATACCACTTGTTTTTTTTGGGGGGGGGGGGGGGGTAAACAAAAAAAGGAGAGAAATTTAGTTTTTGTGAAAATTCTCCTTTGGTGGTATAAAAAATTGGTATAACATTGAGATCATCAAAAAAAGATGAACCCCAAACCCCCAAAAAGACCATAAAACTGGCCCTAAAGGG
This sequence comes from Hermodice carunculata, assembly GCA_964020975.1. Lineage (NCBI taxonomy): Eukaryota > Metazoa > Annelida > Polychaeta > Eunicida > Amphinomidae > Hermodice > Hermodice carunculata. Next base: position 21,453 of record OZ026619.1, on the reverse strand, counting down.
CTGGTCTAGGGCCGGTCTTCTATTCAATGCCCTATAGGGGTAACAGAAAAATTTCTTACCATTTTTATTCACTATGTTAATCCTTAGGGTCCATCTGAAATTTTGGCACACCTCTTAAAAACCCCAAAACCCAGAAACTCAAAATAACGGTTAGGGTTGCTTCGCATATAAAATTTAAAAAGCAGAAAAGCGACTTTCAGAGTACAGGGATATTTTTTATCCAAAATGACAAAAAAATAATAAATGGCGGCAGTGCCATAAAATCGGCCCTGGAGAGCCAGGGCCGGTATTATGGCACTTAAGGGTTTTCCGACAGGATACTTTTTAACGAGAAACGTGAGTTTCAGAGTGCAGGGAATTTTTTGACCTAATATGACAAAAAATAAAATTGCCTAAGCGCCATAATACCGGCCCTTTAGGGCCAAGGCCGGTTTTATGGCCGCAGGGTTAATTTGCGGTTTTCTAATAGAAAATCTTTTTTTGCAGAAAAATGTTTTTCACAGTGCAAGAGATATTCTGGTGCAATATGAGAAAAAAAAAATATCCGTAGAACCATAACACTGGCACAAGAGGGCCGGTTTGATATACCACTTGCTTTTTGGGGGTTAAACCAGAAAAAAGGGGAAATGTTTATTTCTTTTTTGGTGAAAATACTCCTTGGGTGGTATAAAAAAATTTTGTATAATATTTAGGTCATCAAAAAAATGATGAACCAAAAACCCCCAAATAACCCCCAAAGGGGCCATAAAACTGGCCCTCTAGGGCTGATCTAGGGCTTGGCTCCTATATAATGCCCAATTGGGGTAACAGAAATATTTCCTACCATTTTTTTTACACCATGTTAATCCATAGGATCCATCTCAAAAAGTTGTCACACCTCTTAAAAACCCAAATACCCAGAAACCCCGAATTACGGTTAGGGTTCATTCGCATATGATGATATTTAAAAAGCAGAAAGGTGACTTTCAGAGTGTCGGGAATTTTTTTTATTCAAAATGACAACGACAACAAAATAAATGGCTGCAGTGCCATAATTCCGGCACTGGAGAGCCAGGGCCTGAATTATGGCACTTTAAGATTTTCCAATATGTTACTTTTTAATGACAAAAGTGAGTTCAGAGTGCAGGGAGTTTTTTGCTCTAATATGAACAAAAATAAAATTGCCCCAGCACCATAATACCGGCCCTGTATGGCCTGGGGCCGGTTTTATGGCTGCAGGGTTAATTTGCGGTTTTCCATTACAAAATTTTTTATTAAAGAAAAATGTTTTTCACAGTGCAAAAGATATTCTGGCGCAATATGAGAAAAAAACATTATCCGAAAAACCGTAACACTGGCCCCACAGGGCCAGTTTTATATACCACTTGTTTTTTGAGGTTAAACAAAATAAGGGGGAATTTTTTTTTAGTGGAAATTTTCCTTTGGTGGTATAAAAAAATTGGTATAACATTTA
>OZ026619.1:0-12500 GCA_964020975.1 Hermodice carunculata | reverse complement strand
AGACTCTGGCACCTTCACTGCCAGTCGCATCCAAGAGGAATTGGAAAGCCAACCATAAAATGCCTTCATATGTATGTATAAATAAAATACATTAATATAGGCCACATTGTGGCAGCTTAGCCCTAAAATTAACCATTGGCATCGGATAGAGAGTGGCACACTAACCCTAAAATGTAGATCTATAATGCATATAGTGGTTTCTTGTGAAAAGCGCCCCCTAAGACTATATAGGCTCTAATGGTATCAGAGGGAGTGGCACCCTTACCCTAAAGCAAAACAGTGGCATTTGTGACACAGTAGCAGCTCAACCATAAAATGCGAATAAACATAAAATTAGACAATGAAACGTCATTATAAAGAAACTCAGATATCTGACATATTCAATATAATGACACAAATTTCCATGCAAAAAAGTTTAATTTATTTATTTTCTAACATATTCACTTATCTAACACATTTCTTAAGGAACAGATGGTATCATTATAACAGGTTTTCACTGTAAATAGTGGCACCCATGGCAAGTGGCATCTTGGAGAATATGGAAAGCTAGCTGTAAAATCCTCCTGCATATAATACTGCAGTTTAATTCTTGAAGGTAGACAATAGCTTTTAATTGTCACCGTGGGGTTAATGGCACCTTGGGGTTAGTATCACCTTTTGTAACTGGCACCCTCCTGCATATAGCATGGCAGTATTATTCTTGAGGGTAGACATTTGTTCAAAAGTGACATCGTGGTGTTAGTGTCACCTTGGGGTTAGTGGCACCTTGGGGTGGTCGGCACCCTACTATATTATACCCAATTTAGATCAATGAGGGAAGAGATTCCTTTAAAAGTGGCACCATGCATATCGTGAAACCCTGTGGTTTGTGCCACTTTGCGGTAATTGGCACCCTTCTGCATGTAATATTGCAGTTTAATTCTTGACAGTAGATATAAGCTCAAAATTGTCAACTTGGGGTTAGTGGCACCTTGGGGTAAGTATCAACTTTAGTAAGTGGCACCCTCTTGCATATAGCATTGTAGTTTTATTCTTGAGGGAAGACATTTGTTTAAAATTGGCACCACAGGGTAAGTTGCACCTTGGGGCTAGTGGCACCATGGGGTTAGTGGCACCTCATAGTTATTGGCACCCTATTACATTATACCCATTTGAGATCAATTAGGGTAAAGATTTCTTTAAAAGTGGCACCGTGGGGAGAGTGGTACATTGTGGTTTGTGGCACTTTGCGGTTCTTGGCACCCTCCTGCATATAATAATGTAGTTTTATTCTTGAGGGACGACATATGTTTAAAATTTGCACTGCAGGGTAAGTTGCACCTTGGGGCTAGCGGCACCATGGGGTTAGTGGCACTTGGGGCTAGTGGCATCATGTTTTTTGGTTTGATTAGGGTTAGAGTGACATAAAGTGGCATCATGGGGTAAGTGGCACTTAGGGTTAGGGTTAGGGTTAGGGTTAGGGTTAGGGGCCGGATGAAACTGCCACCCAAATAAATGCCAAAAAGTGCCAAAAATATGCCATTTTTGGCACTTTTTGGCATTTTTGTCCCGAAGGTTTGGCAAAACGGCATAAAACGGCATCGAAAATTTTATAAAAATTGGCATTTCAGTGGCAATTAGTGGCACTTTTGTTGGAGTTGCAAGAAAAGCAAAATTGGCATAAAATGACATTAAAAATTGGTTCAGCGGCCTTCACATGGGATTGACAGCTAGTAGTCAGTGGCATCCAAATGAAAGTGGCACCTTAATAATGGTTTGCATTAGCCCGTGGAAGCCAAGTGAATGTGGCACCATACTTTAAACCCTAACTTTTAGAAACAATGGCAGTTTGGAAGAGTGGCAGGTTGTGGTAAGTGACATCTTGGAGACTCTGGCACCTTCACTGCCAGTCGCATCCAAGAGGAATTGGAAAGCCAACCATAAAATGCCTTCATATGTATGTATAAATAAAATACATTAATATAGGCCACATTGTGGCAGCTTAGCCCTAAAATTAACCATTGGCATCGGATAGAGAGTGGCACACTAACCCTAAAATGTAGATCTATAATGCATATAGTGGTTTCTTGTGAAAAGCGCCCCCTAAGACTATATAGGCTCTAATGGTATCAGAGGGAGTGGCACCCTTACCCTAAAGCAAAACAGTGGCATTTGTGACACAGTAGCAGCTCAACCATAAAATGCGAATAAACATAAAATTAGACAATGAAACGTCATTATAAAGAAACTCAGATATCTGACATATTCAATATAATGACACAAATTTCCATGCAAAAAAGTTTAATTTATTTATTTTCTAACATATTCACTTATCTAACACATTTCTTAAGGAACAGATGGTATCATTATAACAGGTTTTCACTGTAAATAGTGGCACCCATGGCAAGTGGCATCTTGGAGAATATGGAAAGCTAGCTGTAAAATCCTCCTGCATATAATACTGCAGTTTAATTCTTGAAGGTAGACAATAGCTTTTAATTGTCACCGTGGGGTTAATGGCACCTTGGGGTTAGTATCACCTTTTGTAACTGGCACCCTCCTGCATATAGCATGGCAGTATTATTCTTGAGGGTAGACATTTGTTCAAAAGTGACATCGTGGTGTTAGTGTCACCTTGGGGTTAGTGGCACCTTGGGGTGGTCGGCACCCTACTATATTATACCCAATTTAGATCAATGAGGGAAGAGATTCCTTTAAAAGTGGCACCATGCATATCGTGAAACCCTGTGGTTTGTGCCACTTTGCGGTAATTGGCACCCTTCTGCATGTAATATTGCAGTTTAATTCTTGACAGTAGATATAAGCTCAAAATTGTCAACTTGGGGTTAGTGGCACCTTGGGGTAAGTATCAACTTTAGTAAGTGGCACCCTCTTGCATATAGCATTGTAGTTTTATTCTTGAGGGAAGACATTTGTTTAAAATTGGCACCACAGGGTAAGTTGCACCTTGGGGCTAGTGGCACCATGGGGTTAGTGGCACCTCATAGTTATTGGCACCCTATTACATTATACCCATTTGAGATCAATTAGGGTAAAGATTTCTTTAAAAGTGGCACCGTGGGGAGAGTGGTACATTGTGGTTTGTGGCACTTTGCGGTTCTTGGCACCCTCCTGCATATAATAATGTAGTTTTATTCTTGAGGGACGACATATGTTTAAAATTTGCACTGCAGGGTAAGTTGCACCTTGGGGCTAGCGGCACCATGGGGTTAGTGGCACTTGGGGCTAGTGGCATCATGTTTTTTGGTTTGATTAGGGTTAGAGTGACATAAAGTGGCATCATGGGGTAAGTGGCACTTAGGGTTAGGGTTAGGGTTAGGGTTAGGGTTAGGGTTAGGGTTAGGGTTAGGGTTAGGGGCCGGATGAAACTGCCACCCAAATAAATGCCAAAAAGTGCCAAAAATATGCCATTTTTGGCACTTTTTGGCACTTTTGGCATTTTTGTCCCGAAGGTTTGGCAAAACGGCATAAAACGGCATCGAAAATTTTATAAAAATTGGCATTTCAGTGGCAATTAGTGGCACTTTTGTTGGAGTTGCAAGAAAAGCAAAATTGGCATAAAATGACATTAAAAATTGGTTCAGCGGCCTTCACATGGGATTGACAGCTAGTAGTCAGTGGCATCCAAATGAAAGTGGCACCTTAATAATGGTTTGCATTAGCCCGTGGAAGCCAAGTGAATGTGGCACCATACTTTAAACCCTAACTTTTAGAAACAATGGCAGTTTGGAAGAGTGGCAGGTTGTGGTAAGTGACATCTTGGAGACTCTGGCACCTTCACTGCCAGTCGCATCCAAGAGGAATTGGAAAGCCAACCATAAAATGCCTTCATATGTATGTATAAATAAAATACATTAATATAGGCCACATTGTGGCAGCTTAGCCCTAAAATTAACCATTGGCATCGGATAGAGAGTGGCACACTAACCCTAAAATGTAGATCTATAATGCATATAGTGGTTTCTTGTGAAAAGCGCCCCCTAAGACTATATAGGCTCTAATGGTATCAGAGGGAGTGGCACCCTTACCCTAAAGCAAAACAGTGGCATTTGTGACACAGTAGCAGCTCAACCATAAAATGCGAATAAACATAAAATTAGACAATGAAACGTCATTATAAAGAAACTCAGATATCTGACATATTCAATATAATGACACAAATTTCCATGCAAAAAAGTTTAATTTATTTATTTTCTAACATATTCACTTATCTAACACATTTCTTAAGGAACAGATGGTATCATTATAACAGGTTTTCACTGTAAATAGTGGCACCCATGGCAAGTGGCATCTTGGAGAATATGGAAAGCTAGCTGTAAAATCCTCCTGCATATAATACTGCAGTTTAATTCTTGAAGGTAGACAATAGCTTTTAATTGTCACCGTGGGGTTAATGGCACCTTGGGGTTAGTATCACCTTTTGTAACTGGCACCCTCCTGCATATAGCATGGCAGTATTATTCTTGAGGGTAGACATTTGTTCAAAAGTGACATCGTGGTGTTAGTGTCACCTTGGGGTTAGTGGCACCTTGGGGTGGTCGGCACCCTACTATATTATACCCAATTTAGATCAATGAGGGAAGAGATTCCTTTAAAAGTGGCACCATGCATATCGTGAAACCCTGTGGTTTGTGCCACTTTGCGGTAATTGGCACCCTTCTGCATGTAATATTGCAGTTTAATTCTTGACAGTAGATATAAGCTCAAAATTGTCAACTTGGGGTTAGTGGCACCTTGGGGTAAGTATCAACTTTAGTAAGTGGCACCCTCTTGCATATAGCATTGTAGTTTTATTCTTGAGGGAAGACATTTGTTTAAAATTGGCACCACAGGGTAAGTTGCACCTTGGGGCTAGTGGCACCATGGGGTTAGTGGCACCTCATAGTTATTGGCACCCTATTACATTATACCCATTTGAGATCAATTAGGGTAAAGATTTCTTTAAAAGTGGCACCGTGGGGAGAGTGGTACATTGTGGTTTGTGGCACTTTGCGGTTCTTGGCACCCTCCTGCATATAATAATGTAGTTTTATTCTTGAGGGACGACATATGTTTAAAATTTGCACTGCAGGGTAAGTTGCACCTTGGGGCTAGCGGCACCATGGGGTTAGTGGCACTTGGGGCTAGTGGCATCATGTTTTTTGGTTTGATTAGGGTTAGAGTGACATAAAGTGGCATCATGGGGTAAGTGGCACTTAGGGTTAGGGTTAGGGTTAGGGTTAGGGTTAGGGTTAGGGTTAGGGTTAGGGTTAGGGTTAGGGTTAGGGTTAGGGGCCGGATGAAACTGCCACCCAAATAAATGCCAAAAAGTGCCAAAAATATGCCATTTTTGGCACTTTTTGGCACTTTTTGGCATTTTTGTCCCGAAGGTTTGGCAAAACGGCATAAAACGGCATCGAAAATTTTATAAAAATTGGCATTTCAGTGGCAATTAGTGGCACTTTTGTTGGAGTTGCAAGAAAAGCAAAATTGGCATAAAATGACATTAAAAATTGGTTCAGCGGCCTTCACATGGGATTGACAGCTAGTAGTCAGTGGCATCCAAATGAAAGTGGCACCTTAATAATGGTTTGCATTAGCCCGTGGAAGCCAAGTGAATGTGGCACCATACTTTAAACCCTAACTTTTAGAAACAATGGCAGTTTGGAAGAGTGGCAGGTTGTGGTAAGTGACATCTTGGAGACTCTGGCACCTTCACTGCCAGTCGCATCCAAGAGGAATTGGAAAGCCAACCATAAAATGCCTTCATATGTATGTATAAATAAAATACATTAATATAGGCCACATTGTGGCAGCTTAGCCCTAAAATTAACCATTGGCATCGGATAGAGAGTGGCACACTAACCCTAAAATGTAGATCTATAATGCATATAGTGGTTTCTTGTGAAAAGCGCCCCCTAAGACTATATAGGCTCTAATGGTATCAGAGGGAGTGGCACCCTTACCCTAAAGCAAAACAGTGGCATTTGTGACACAGTAGCAGCTCAACCATAAAATGCGAATAAACATAAAATTAGACAATGAAACGTCATTATAAAGAAACTCAGATATCTGACATATTCAATATAATGACACAAATTTCCATGCAAAAAAGTTTAATTTATTTATTTTCTAACATATTCACTTATCTAACACATTTCTTAAGGAACAGATGGTATCATTATAACAGGTTTTCACTGTAAATAGTGGCACCCATGGCAAGTGGCATCTTGGAGAATATGGAAAGCTAGCTGTAAAATCCTCCTGCATATAATACTGCAGTTTAATTCTTGAAGGTAGACAATAGCTTTTAATTGTCACCGTGGGGTTAATGGCACCTTGGGGTTAGTATCACCTTTTGTAACTGGCACCCTCCTGCATATAGCATGGCAGTATTATTCTTGAGGGTAGACATTTGTTCAAAAGTGACATCGTGGTGTTAGTGTCACCTTGGGGTTAGTGGCACCTTGGGGTGGTCGGCACCCTACTATATTATACCCAATTTAGATCAATGAGGGAAGAGATTCCTTTAAAAGTGGCACCATGCATATCGTGAAACCCTGTGGTTTGTGCCACTTTGCGGTAATTGGCACCCTTCTGCATGTAATATTGCAGTTTAATTCTTGACAGTAGATATAAGCTCAAAATTGTCAACTTGGGGTTAGTGGCACCTTGGGGTAAGTATCAACTTTAGTAAGTGGCACCCTCTTGCATATAGCATTGTAGTTTTATTCTTGAGGGAAGACATTTGTTTAAAATTGGCACCACAGGGTAAGTTGCACCTTGGGGCTAGTGGCACCATGGGGTTAGTGGCACCTCATAGTTATTGGCACCCTATTACATTATACCCATTTGAGATCAATTAGGGTAAAGATTTCTTTAAAAGTGGCACCGTGGGGAGAGTGGTACATTGTGGTTTGTGGCACTTTGCGGTTCTTGGCACCCTCCTGCATATAATAATGTAGTTTTATTCTTGAGGGACGACATATGTTTAAAATTTGCACTGCAGGGTAAGTTGCACCTTGGGGCTAGCGGCACCATGGGGTTAGTGGCACTTGGGGCTAGTGGCATCATGTTTTTTGGTTTGATTAGGGTTAGAGTGACATAAAGTGGCATCATGGGGTAAGTGGCACTTAGGGTTAGGGTTAGGGTTAGGGTTAGGGTTAGGGTTAGGGTTAGGGTTAGGGTTAGGGTTAGGGTTAGGGGCCGGATGAAACTGCCACCCAAATAAATGCCAAAAAGTGCCAAAAATATGCCATTTTTGGCACTTTTTGGCACTTTTTGGCATTTTTGTCCCGAAGGTTTGGCAAAACGGCATAAAACGGCATCGAAAATTTTATAAAAATTGGCATTTCAGTGGCAATTAGTGGCACTTTTGTTGGAGTTGCAAGAAAAGCAAAATTGGCATAAAATGACATTAAAAATTGGTTCAGCGGCCTTCACATGGGATTGACAGCTAGTAGTCAGTGGCATCCAAATGAAAGTGGCACCTTAATAATGGTTTGCATTAGCCCGTGGAAGCCAAGTGAATGTGGCACCATACTTTAAACCCTAACTTTTAGAAACAATGGCAGTTTGGAAGAGTGGCAGGTTGTGGTAAGTGACATCTTGGAGACTCTGGCACCTTCACTGCCAGTCGCATCCAAGAGGAATTGGAAAGCCAACCATAAAATGCCTTCATATGTATGTATAAATAAAATACATTAATATAGGCCACATTGTGGCAGCTTAGCCCTAAAATTAACCATTGGCATCGGATAGAGAGTGGCACACTAACCCTAAAATGTAGATCTATAATGCATATAGTGGTTTCTTGTGAAAAGCGCCCCCTAAGACTATATAGGCTCTAATGGTATCAGAGGGAGTGGCACCCTTACCCTAAAGCAAAACAGTGGCATTTGTGACACAGTAGCAGCTCAACCATAAAATGCGAATAAACATAAAATTAGACAATGAAACGTCATTATAAAGAAACTCAGATATCTGACATATTCAATATAATGACACAAATTTCCATGCAAAAAAGTTTAATTTATTTATTTTCTAACATATTCACTTATCTAACACATTTCTTAAGGAACAGATGGTATCATTATAACAGGTTTTCACTGTAAATAGTGGCACCCATGGCAAGTGGCATCTTGGAGAATATGGAAAGCTAGCTGTAAAATCCTCCTGCATATAATACTGCAGTTTAATTCTTGAAGGTAGACAATAGCTTTTAATTGTCACCGTGGGGTTAATGGCACCTTGGGGTTAGTATCACCTTTTGTAACTGGCACCCTCCTGCATATAGCATGGCAGTATTATTCTTGAGGGTAGACATTTGTTCAAAAGTGACATCGTGGTGTTAGTGTCACCTTGGGGTTAGTGGCACCTTGGGGTGGTCGGCACCCTACTATATTATACCCAATTTAGATCAATGAGGGAAGAGATTCCTTTAAAAGTGGCACCATGCATATCGTGAAACCCTGTGGTTTGTGCCACTTTGCGGTAATTGGCACCCTTCTGCATGTAATATTGCAGTTTAATTCTTGACAGTAGATATAAGCTCAAAATTGTCAACTTGGGGTTAGTGGCACCTTGGGGTAAGTATCAACTTTAGTAAGTGGCACCCTCTTGCATATAGCATTGTAGTTTTATTCTTGAGGGAAGACATTTGTTTAAAATTGGCACCACAGGGTAAGTTGCACCTTGGGGCTAGTGGCACCATGGGGTTAGTGGCACCTCATAGTTATTGGCACCCTATTACATTATACCCATTTGAGATCAATTAGGGTAAAGATTTCTTTAAAAGTGGCACCGTGGGGAGAGTGGTACATTGTGGTTTGTGGCACTTTGCGGTTCTTGGCACCCTCCTGCATATAATAATGTAGTTTTATTCTTGAGGGACGACATATGTTTAAAATTTGCACTGCAGGGTAAGTTGCACCTTGGGGCTAGCGGCACCATGGGGTTAGTGGCACTTGGGGCTAGTGGCATCATGTTTTTTGGTTTGATTAGGGTTAGAGTGACATAAAGTGGCATCATGGGGTAAGTGGCACTTAGGGTTAGGGTTAGGGTTAGGGTTAGGGTTAGGGTTAGGGTTAGGGTTAGGGTTAGGGTTAGGGGCCGGATGAAACTGCCACCCAAATAAATGCCAAAAAGTGCCAAAAATATGCCATTTTTGGCACTTTTTGGCACTTTTTGGCATTTTTGTCCCGAAGGTTTGGCAAAACGGCATAAAACGGCATCGAAAATTTTATAAAAATTGGCATTTCAGTGGCAATTAGTGGCACTTTTGTTGGAGTTGCAAGAAAAGCAAAATTGGCATAAAATGACATTAAAAATTGGTTCAGCGGCCTTCACATGGGATTGACAGCTAGTAGTCAGTGGCATCCAAATGAAAGTGGCACCTTAATAATGGTTTGCATTAGCCCGTGGAAGCCAAGTGAATGTGGCACCATACTTTAAACCCTAACTTTTAGAAACAATGGCAGTTTGGAAGAGTGGCAGGTTGTGGTAAGTGACATCTTGGAGACTCTGGCACCTTCACTGCCAGTCGCATCCAAGAGGAATTGGAAAGCCAACCATAAAATGCCTTCATATGTATGTATAAATAAAATACATTAATATAGGCCACATTGTGGCAGCTTAGCCCTAAAATTAACCATTGGCATCGGATAGAGAGTGGCACACTAACCCTAAAATGTAGATCTATAATGCATATAGTGGTTTCTTGTGAAAAGCGCCCCCTAAGACTATATAGGCTCTAATGGTATCAGAGGGAGTGGCACCCTTACCCTAAAGCAAAACAGTGGCATTTGTGACACAGTAGCAGCTCAACCATAAAATGCGAATAAACATAAAATTAGACAATGAAACGTCATTATAAAGAAACTCAGATATCTGACATATTCAATATAATGACACAAATTTCCATGCAAAAAAGTTTAATTTATTTATTTTCTAACATATTCACTTATCTAACACATTTCTTAAGGAACAGATGGTATCATTATAACAGGTTTTCACTGTAAATAGTGGCACCCATGGCAAGTGGCATCTTGGAGAATATGGAAAGCTAGCTGTAAAATCCTCCTGCATATAATACTGCAGTTTAATTCTTGAAGGTAGACAATAGCTTTTAATTGTCACCGTGGGGTTAATGGCACCTTGGGGTTAGTATCACCTTTTGTAACTGGCACCCTCCTGCATATAGCATGGCAGTATTATTCTTGAGGGTAGACATTTGTTCAAAAGTGACATCGTGGTGTTAGTGTCACCTTGGGGTTAGTGGCACCTTGGGGTGGTCGGCACCCTACTATATTATACCCAATTTAGATCAATGAGGGAAGAGATTCCTTTAAAAGTGGCACCATGCATATCGTGAAACCCTGTGGTTTGTGCCACTTTGCGGTAATTGGCACCCTTCTGCATGTAATATTGCAGTTTAATTCTTGACAGTAGATATAAGCTCAAAATTGTCAACTTGGGGTTAGTGGCACCTTGGGGTAAGTATCAACTTTAGTAAGTGGCACCCTCTTGCATATAGCATTGTAGTTTTATTCTTGAGGGAAGACATTTGTTTAAAATTGGCACCACAGGGTAAGTTGCACCTTGGGGCTAGTGGCACCATGGGGTTAGTGGCACCTCATAGTTATTGGCACCCTATTACATTATACCCATTTGAGATCAATTAGGGTAAAGATTTCTTTAAAAGTGGCACCGTGGGGAGAGTGGTACATTGTGGTTTGTGGCACTTTGCGGTTCTTGGCACCCTCCTGCATATAATAATGTAGTTTTATTCTTGAGGGACGACATATGTTTAAAATTTGCACTGCAGGGTAAGTTGCACCTTGGGGCTAGCGGCACCATGGGGTTAGTGGCACTTGGGGCTAGTGGCATCATGTTTTTTGGTTTGATTAGGGTTAGAGTGACATAAAGTGGCATCATGGGGTAAGTGGCACTTAGGGTTAGGGTTAGGGTTAGGGTTAGGGTTAGGGTTAGGGTTAGGGTTAGGGTTAGGGGCCGGATGAAACTGCCACCCAAATAAATGCCAAAAAGTGCCAAAAATATGCCATTTTTGGCACTTTTTGGCACTTTTTGGCATTTTTGTCCCGAAGGTTTGGCAAAACGGCATAAAACGGCATCGAAAATTTTATAAAAATTGGCATTTCAGTGGCAATTAGTGGCACTTTTGTTGGAGTTGCAAGAAAAGCAAAATTGGCATAAAATGACATTAAAAATTGGTTCAGCGGCCTTCACATGGGATTGACAGCTAGTAGTCAGTGGCATCCAAATGAAAGTGGCACCTTAATAATGGTTTGCATTAGCCCGTGGAAGCCAAGTGAATGTGGCACCATACTTTAAACCCTAACTTTTAGAAACAATGGCAGTTTGGAAGAGTGGCAGGTTGTGGTAAGTGACATCTTGGAGACTCTGGCACCTTCACTGCCAGTCGCATCCAAGAGGAATTGGAAAGCCAACCATAAAATGCCTTCATATGTATGTATAAATAAAATACATTAATATAGGCCACATTGTGGCAGCTTAGCCCTAAAATTAACCATTGGCATCGGATAGAGAGTGGCACACTAACCCTAAAATGTAGATCTATAATGCATATAGTGGTTTCTTGTGAAAAGCGCCCCCTAAGACTATATAGGCTCTAATGGTATCAGAGGGAGTGGCACCCTTACCCTAAAGCAAAACAGTGGCATTTGTGACACAGTAGCAGCTCAACCATAAAATGCGAATAAACATAAAATTAGACAATGAAACGTCATTATAAAGAAACTCAGATATCTGACATATTCAATATAATGACACAAATTTCCATGCAAAAAAGTTTAATTTATTTATTTTCTAACATATTCACTTATCTAACACATTTCTTAAGGAACAGATGGTATCATTATAACAGGTTTTCACTGTAAATAGTGGCACCCATGGCAAGTGGCATCTTGGAGAATATGGAAAGCTAGCTGTAAAATCCTCCTGCATATAATACTGCAGTTTAATTCTTGAAGGTAGACAATAGCTTTTAATTGTCACCGTGGGGTTAATGGCACCTTGGGGTTAGTATCACCTTTTGTAACTGGCACCCTCCTGCATATAGCATGGCAGTATTATTCTTGAGGGTAGACATTTGTTCAAAAGTGACATCGTGGTGTTAGTGTCACCTTGGGGTTAGTGGCACCTTGGGGTGGTCGGCACCCTACTATATTATACCCAATTTAGATCAATGAGGGAAGAGATTCCTTTAAAAGTGGCACCATGCATATCGTGAAACCCTGTGGTTTGTGCCACTTTGCGGTAATTGGCACCCTTCTGCATGTAATATTGCAGTTTAATTCTTGACAGTAGATATAAGCTCAAAATTGTCAACTTGGGGTTAGTGGCACCTTGGGGTAAGTATCAACTTTAGTAAGTGGCACCCTCTTGCATATAGCATTGTAGTTTTATTCTTGAGGGAAGACATTTGTTTAAAATTGGCACCACAGGGTAAGTTGCACCTTGGGGCTAGTGGCACCATGGGG